>JAECUM010005789.1:0-171091 GCA_016617855.1 Megalonaias nervosa
TTTCAAAATACATTTAATAACTGGATTTAAGATCCAGATCTGACTTTTACCCCTAATGTACTCTAGTAAAATCATTTCAAACTGAAACAGCATAGCGCCGAGCGGCTCGGTATGTTACAACTTGATAGCACAACCACACAGTTTGTTTATTTTTTCTTTAAATAAATATTCCGTGTATCCTCCAACTACAAACCGATCGATCTAACTTCCCGAGGAAGCGGGCATAACTGATATTGTGGACGATTTAAAATCACAGATGCCAAAATATGAGCTACAAAATATCTAACTTATAAATGTTTTTTAAAAAATTATTTTGATTTTTATTCTGTTTCATCAGTCCGGAGCGTCCTCGATCGTGCTGTTTCTTAGTTAGTTAATGGCAAGTTCCTGTTCGAAGGGAAAGTGGATGTAAAAAGTATAGGTGTACTAATAATTTGAAGATTTTTTACTTAAAGTAAAACGAAACATATATTAATATAATTAGGTTATGATTGGTATTAATATATATATAAAAAAAACCCTGTCTGTTAAAGGGTGTCGATTCGTTCATTTGTTTCATTCCAGTTCATTACCTGTTCCTATTTTTCTTCTGGCGTTTCCAAGAACTGGTTGTTGGAACAGATCACAAAGGTTTTGGTGCAAAGCCAGTAACAAGGGTAAACATCAGCTAACAGTTGTTATCTGTCTGTTGCACTCTATGTGCTTTGATGAGATGAACGTCCAGGTAACGTTGGCTACAGACGTAGATAGATTGTGTGTTGTTAGTCCTGGAGCTATTAGACGTGCACCTAAGCATTAGCCCTACAGTGTAAGATGCTGGTCCAGATAGACAGTGGGGCTGGAATGGTCAACGTCTTACTGTGCAGTGTATTGTGTTCTGTGGTAGTCCAAATTTGCACTGACTCTTCCCACCCCATTTTGATATTTGGACATTTATGTTGGGGTTAGGGTGTAAATAACCTACACCCCAACATAGGTGTCCAAAATATCAAAAATGGGGTCAGAAGGGTCAGTGGAAACTCGGATTAGTTCTGGGTTTGAACTAGAGGCCAAATTGTCAAGAATACCTCAAATAGTTGGCAGCCTATTTAATACTGTTGCAGAGATTAAAGTCTTGTTATTTTGGTCATACTGTACTAACTGTATTGCCTTTTTCCTTCCTGAAGTGTATCCAGGCACAATAAAGTGGTTGAGTTTTTCAGACCAGTTGGGTACCATTTCATTTGGTTGAAGAGCCGTGGTAGCCGAGGAATGCCAAGATTGGTTAACTTATGGGTCACTTTTCTTTAACGAAACAAATATAGCTAATTACAGATGTTCTCATCATTGTTTGAAACTGTCCCAGAAATCCAGCAAGCCCACATGGCCATCATACAAGAAGACAAAATGTAGTCAGTGACTCAATGGTAAATGCAGGTAGACATGAATATGAGTCTTAGCATGATGATTTAGATCAGTGGTTCCCAACATTTTTTGGCCCCGACCGTATAATTTTGCTGAGCCTCACAACCCCATTTCCACATTTTAATGAGTTTTGCCACTCCCCCCAAAAAATCCTGGTGCAGGGATCGCACTGGGCTTAGCCAATGTCACAGTTTTTTTTCTTCCCTTATTGGCAACAATACCATCTGGCGATTTTTTTTTTTACAACAACATTTTTTGCTGTTAAAAATTGTATATACAGTCTTGTGTTCTGAGTCGAGAAATTCAAAGGCACCATAACAGGAAGCTGCAAACTTGGATATAAAATTGCACTGGAATCTATTGTTACATAAACAAATCCTTTGTTCATGTTGACAAACCACCGTAACATGGCATTGTTATATCATAATCCACTTTGGCATTAGTACTACTGTATGCTGTAAGATAACCAAAATAGTCATGCTGCCTGACTAGCTATAATCAACCACCTCTGAATGACTACAATTAACCAGGCAACGGCAATATTTTTATCATTTTTGAAAAATGTACCAGAAAAATAGTTTGCTGAAACTTACAAGAAACTGATTACCTTTAATGCACCAATCGTTCTGTATATATACTTAGCAAATGAAAAAAAATATGTCTCAGTCAATGTTCTACAATTATTTGATGCTGCCGCAGCAATAACAAATGGGCATTTGTTTGGTCCTTTAACCCTTTACCTCATGCAAACGCCATTGGACGCCTCTACTCCATTCGCACGGAGCGCCTTTTGGACACTTCTACTTGATTCGCATGGAAGCGCCTTTTGATGCCTCTGCACCATTCTCATAGAAGCGCCTTTTGAAGCATGCTGTAAACATCAGCCATTTTGAGTGGGTTTTCGTTGTGCCACCTTTGGGGTAACCCCCCCATTAGATAACTACATTCATTGGTGTGAATGGCCATTACATCAGATCACATGGTCGCTTTTTATGCTCTGGTCGAAATTTGCTATTTAAAGTAAGTGGGTTGTATTCTCCACTCTCCAAAATGGAGGTCGTGGATTTTGTTCAGTACTCGCTCGAGTTTTCATAATTAGAATTACAACTATGAGAGCTTCAATAACTTAGGTAAAGGCTCTGATATTGATGTAGGCAGCAATTAGTTTTTATAAATTACCAAATTCAGATGATTTAGTGACATAGACGCAGACAGAAAATTGTAAATTTCGAGTATGAGAAATGGCAGCTATGGTTGGTCACGTGGCTTCACTGACTTGACGGTGAACAAGTTCTCTCGAGATTTTAAAGCACATAAAGAATTCTTCCATGAAATATAATATTCAGCTATAATGATTGGATTTAACTCACAAATGTTTCTATACATAATATATGTGTACCAAAAATGTAAAATGGTCAAAATTGCTGTTTAACGTAACTTACACTACACTGCCTAACAGTTAACAGGCAGATCTATGTGTATGGAGTCAAATAGGTAACAGGTGTTTTGTTTATAGTGCATTGCACTGGGTGACTTTGCTACATGTATATCGAAGGGCAAAAAAGCCATATACAGGGGTCACTCTACCAGGCGAAGTGGGCGACAAAGTCACCTAAAGTATGTAAACTTCGCCTTCTTCTGTTAGGAAAGCAAAAACGACTTCGCCCTGTGATTTTTTTTTCGAGATACATTGATCAACTATCTCTTTTTGAGATGCCTCCTCGCCTTAGCCAGGTTAGTTCCAGTGTTGTGTTGTAGCAAAATGTATGCATCAAGCCATCAGTAGCTAGGCCTAGTTTTGTAGTCAATTATCACCAAACAGTTGCGAAGTTAAGCAGAATTTAATAAGTTTGACTATATGATATAAATATCCAATCATGTGTCTTTTCTTTATTGTCCATGTTTCATTATCTAAATCAGTAAATAAAAATGTGAACAAATGAAACAGTTTAACAAACATTTCTGCAAGATTTCCCACCTTCATTTAACCTGACGGCCAGATATCTATTTTTTCAAAATATTGGAACTTTAATTTGTTGTTTTTTTTACACCATCATTGGTAGCGATCATAAGCATGAACTGTTTTGTTACAAACAGGAAACTTTCATGGCATAATAAATATGTTCCAATCACTATTAAAAATAAAACAATGCTTTCATTTTATGTTTGTTGATGACTTCCTTTGATCAAAAGTCTTCGGCTTGCTTTGATGAAGGTGCATGTGTTATTGAAGGCTCCACTAAAGGCCCTCTTTAACCCTTTACCTCATAGAATATATCAGGGGTCAAGCTAGACTTGAATTTTAGGGAGAAGTGACTTCTCCTTTTGGACAGAACAGGGAGAAGTGAGAGCTCAACAGTGAGAAGTGGACACAAGCAAGAAATGCAATATATATATATATATATATATATATATATAATATATATATATATATATATATATATATATATATATATATATATATATATATATATATATATATATATGTGTGTGTGTGTTCTTTTATTTGATAGTGTTGTATTCCAATTGAATAGTTATTTTTTCATTGGCAGTGTTTGGTTTTTGTCCTCTGCTGGCTATGAGGCATCCAAATACCTCTGCATGTTGATGTAGGGAATTGAAAGTACCATGTATCATCAGACATCACAAAAATGCAAAAGAATTTCTAACTGGAATTGCAAGTGTCTATTGAACACAGACTACACGCGAGTTATTCATCTTCTCATATCACTAAGGTTAGCGAGTGGTCATTATCTCTATTATTACTTTCAATATAAATTAATATACAATATGTAGATTATATTTAGTCTATATACCTAAAAATTCAGCTGGTCAGATGGACTGGCTACTTATCATTTGTCCCAGTCTGCAGTGCAATTAGCTGGTGGTGGGCCTGCAGCAATTTGGCATGCTGGTTCTCACAAAAATTTATTTGTTGAAGAAAATATAAGTTAACTGACTTTAGCATTTTTGATATTGTCCTTATCAGTGTAAACATCTTACTTTGTAAGACAAACCTACATATGTACTATTTTAATTATATAACTAGTTCAGGGATAATTCAAACAATATTTTGGGGCCCCAGTCCCTAGAATAGGGCAGGCTATGAATTCACACTGTTGCTATGAATAGAATTTACCCACAAGACCTAGCATGCACTGCCTAATTGTTTTCATACAAATGGAGCAACACTGGAGTGTACATAATGTGATGTTTATGCTGAACTATGTCTCAAGCTTTATGAACTGTGTTCACTGCTCATATCCATGTGTATGAAATACATGCAATACTCAAAGATAAAATATAACCCAGATTTCATAGATTAAATGAATAAAGACTTTTTAATAGTCTTTAAGTCATCTAATTTTGGGAGATTAGTGATATTTAGCTAAGAAGATAATTGTTTTATTTTTGGTATAATAAAAAGTGGGGGAACAGTAACCATTCAGTATTAACCTCTGTTTCATATTTTAATTTGAATCTGTTTCTGTTCCTGGTTTCAGTAAAATTATAATGGTTCATTTTGTGAAATGTTATGGTCATTTGTTATCCACTTGTTTATTTTCATTCATGTGTAATTTCATGTTTTGCAATTTTCCCATTTCTGTCTTGTCTTGCATTCATATATTGTTCATTCTTTCATTTGATAATTCTTTCCTTTTGTTCTTACATCTATGTTTTTACTTAAATATTTATGTGCACCTACCTCAGCTTATTCATTGTGCATTCCCTTTAATTATAAAACTGACTGGTGAAACTGAAAACCTCATTTCAGTTGTATAACAGTGACTGTTTGTTAGGTTTTAATTCATTCAGCCCCCATATAATAGGGTTTAAGACACTGCCTACATGAGCTATCTTTAGGCATGAGATCATTATGTTTTGCATCAGATTTGCCTAATTCGTAGCCTTCCCTGTTGATAAGTTTTATTGTGAAATGAGTATACGTGTGTCTTCTATTCTTGACGGTTCCCTAATCTTGTTGTATTGTCTATAAAGTCGCTTACATTTTGTACTGAAAGCTGAATCATGTCTCACTTAGCTGAATAAAGTCATTGAGTTGATGGTTTCAGTGATGCAAGCATAGTCACATGACTGACCTTGTTTACATATGACATCTTACCCAGGAAATGGTAGAAAATAGATGTCATTGAATTGAAACCTTTATATTGTCCTAGAATATTGCAATCATTTTATGACAAGAAAATGCTGTGATGGAATACATATGTTACATTAAAAATGGAAGAGTTGTCTGTTTGCTTCTCAGCTCATCAACAGTAGGCATATCTGGAGAATTTGAATACTGATTATGCTTTAATGTACTTTAAGAAGCATTGCCAAGGTTTTATATGATCATGATCACTTCTGGTAAGGATGAAAGGTAAAATTATAGTTCCACTCCAGTAACATGTGGATATGAATGCATTGAGGGAAAAATTCCATCAAGCAAGATTTACTAACTTTCGATTGGGTTGTTTTGAAATGCCAAAAACATTAGGGCCATCAAGGGGTCCTAATTAATATGGTAGATTTATCTCTGTGGGTTATAAAATCTTGTTTCTGTGCTAAAACTACATATACTGGTATGCCTTAAAATTTTAAATATACAAGGACAACGAGTTGGGCAAGACTATGCACATATTTGCAGAATGTGCACATGCACTATATAAAGTTAGTGTTTATGCAAAATCCAAAATATTTCCTAGTTTTTTTGAAATAACCCCTGTAAAGTATACAATAGAGCACATTCACAAATTCTACACTGCAGCGGTAATGCATTCACATCAGACTGAATAGTGGTTACTGATGTTACAGGTGAGTAACTTTACAATTGCATGGTTAAGAAGTTGATTCAAAAGTGTATGTGACTTTTGGACTTTTTCAGCTAGAAACAGCTGTTTTGTACTCCAGTCAGTTGGTGCTAAACTGATGATCATGAATGCCAGAAATTACATTGCTATATACAGAAATCCCACCAAAATTTCTTGCAAGATCCTTCAAAAGATGAGTGAACAGTTCAAGTTTTGTAGCCCTGTCAGAAGCAAAGTATGACTAAGTTGGCATTTATCCAATATTTTATTTTGTACACATGAAATGAGGACTTCTAATATATATGGAAACAGTTTGATTAAAGCCTATTTTTGAGGTTGCCATTTTATACAGTAACTACTTTTGCAAACAATGTGAGAATCAAAAGAAAAATGTAATATTTAAAAAAAAAATCAGTACTCTTTTCTCTTTAATTTATTAATCTGACGTGAAAATATGCAACAGCAAAAGTTCAGAATAACTATTCTGAGTTGATTAACTTGAACTTTCTACTCTTCTTATTAGTTTGACAACTTTGCTTTATTATGGCTGCAGAGATATCATTTTGGCTAAATAATAGAGTCTAGCATGAAAACGGTAATAATGTATTGACTCCATTTAAAGAAGTGCATATACATGATGCCTATCACTTCCATGTATGCGTTATGAAATAATTCATATGCCCTTCATTGTAAAACAGATTTCTGATATAAGGTGGGTATGGCCATGGTTCCAATTTCATTAAGTGGAAGTGAAAGTAGATGTGTCATGTACTTTATTATAAGGTAGTCACACTGTAAAGTAGGCCTACATGGATAGCAGTATCTTCAATAAATCCTTTGTCTCCTAACATTTTGGTGATGTGGAGAATATGGATTTTACTGTTTTCTTTTATTTATCTGTTGTATTCAATCATGTCATCATCATCAGTCCCATAGTCTGGTAGACCATTGGGGTACCGCACAAGACCGAACAACCAGCTTTCTCCATTTCTCTCGATTTTCTGTCTTTCTCAGCGAGAAGCTCAATGTCAAGCCTGTCCACTCTTGAATGTTGTCTTCCCACCTCTTTCTCTGCCTGCCTCTCTTTCCTCTTCCTTGTACAGTGCTTTGCAGGATCGTCTTGGCAAGTCCTGATGATCATGAGACATGCCCATACCACTGCAGTTTATGTTTTTTCACTGTGGTCAGGAGTTCTTCATGAGGCCCAATGGCTTGTCTGATCCTTTGCCATATTTCTTCATTGGTGACACAGTCTTTGTATGAGACGCCGATGATCTTTTGGAAGCATCTCATTTCTGTGGCCTGTATCCTTTTCTCTAAGTCAGCTGTTACGGTTCATGATTCACAGGCGTAGAGAAATATGGAGATCACCAGTGAGTGCATCAGTCTGACCTTTGAACTGAGTGCGATGTTCTTGTCGTTCCAGATGGGCTTCAGTTTTGTCAGTGCTGCTGTTGTCTGTGCAATCCTGGAGAGTACTTCAGGCTTCGATCCTTCATCTGTTACAATTGCCCCCAAATGCTTGAAGCTGTGGTTTGTGTTCTGTTAACTTGGCGTGCCACTTGTAAGGGAAAACATTTAGACAAAATACTGGTAAATATCATTTAAGGTTAATGTACAATATTGTTATGAAATGTGGGGAGCTGCTGTAGCTCAGTTGGTGGAACATCAGGCTTGTAATCCAAGGGTTGCAGGTTCTTTACCTGTCCAGGTCAGTCTGGGTCGGGTGCCTCAGTGTGTCCTTGGGATAAAGCACTAAGCTCCCATTTCCTCAATATGGTATAGCCAGTAATGTGTTAAAAGGGCCACTAAAACTAACAAAACAAATATCATCTGGAATGGTTGAATTCAGAGGATATTTTGCCATCAGGTTTATGCTTAGAGAATATATTAATGTGTTGATAATAATTGTACACTAGAGTTTGATCAATGATTACATGAAACTGTTACTTGTAGTACTGGTAGTCTTCAGTAGCCTTTGTAAACATTACCATGCCAAAAAAAATTCACACTAAAGTGGTCTTGATAACAAACAGCTGATCCCATTTATAATGTAATTTTTTAAATTTTTTTTAGTGCAGATCAATAAACATGGTGATTGTATCACAAATATGATAGAAGGTTACTGTGAGTTACATTTTATAATTTTTGCTGTCTTAGGTTAAGATTTTGCTTTGAACACAGATGACTTAGATTTTTTCATGCAATGTACATACTGTCCAATCTAGTGTAATGTAACATGTTGAGGGGTTCAAAATTGAGCACTATACCCTCATTGTAAAAATAGGTCATTATGATGCATATTTGATGCATTACTGTCTTGGGTTAAATTTTATGTTTTAAGTTTATTTCTAAAGCACTGTTCATTCTAAGATCATGAAGTTGATGATGATATACATCTGGTTAGTGCCAGACACTTGGTGAGGGGATGCATCTTGATAAGTGCTACAGCCATGTTGCCCAGAGTTGCCTGTGAATTCATGCTTCTTTGATGTTGTTGAAATTTTGCATTTAATGTTTATTTCTTGGGTGTTGTTCATATTAGAATCATGAAACTTGATAATTGGATGTAGAGGTGCACAGTATTACTGGTATACTGGTTTACTGTGGTATTTTTCTCTGGTGGTACATACCACTGTACTTTTTCACTGTACTGGTTGGTAGTTTCCATCAGTAAGGAAATTTCTGAGGAATCTTGTTACGACTTTAATGATATTTGCAATGTCTTTTCTTTTATGACAAAATAATTAAAAAAATTATCTTTTCTTTACACAATAGTTGTAACTGTCACAAATATACTTGTGATCCTTTATGCCAACATGATGGCCAAGTGGAATGTTGTGAAACATATTCTGGCCAAATCTACAGCAAAAAAAACCCACAGCAAAACATGTCATGGTTTAGTTATCTGCTAGCATTTGTGAATATGCTTAGTTTTTGTATTCCTTTGCAAGACTGCAGATCATCCTACGTTTTTCAGGAGCTCACTTGTTTTCTGCAGGGGTTACGCTACCAGGCGAAGTGGGCAACTTAAGTCGCCTGAAAAATCTAAACTTTGCCTTCTTCTGTTAGGAAAGCAGAAACTACTTCACCCGGAGAATTTTTTACAGTATGTTGACTAATCATTCTTTTTGAGATGCCCCCTCACCTTAGCCAGGTTAATTCTAGTACTGTGTTGTAGCGAAATGTATTCATCAAGCCATCAGTAGCTAGGCCTAGTTTTGATATCAGTTACACTGACAAACAAACTCTATGAGGCGCCGTAGCAGAAAAAAGCTGGTCCAAAGAGAAAGTTGCAGTTAAAATTTCGATGTCATATGTCGAGAAATCCAATATCACGTGTTGGATCAAATAGCATGTCCTTAAAGTTCCATTTTCTAGATCGAGATTTTACATTTTATATGTTGAATTATACAGTGGTGGTTTAAAGTTCTATTTCCTATGTCGACATTTTACAATGTATATTTTGAATTACACAGTGGTGATTGAAATTTCAATATCATATGTCGAGAAACCCTAATTCACCCGTTGAATGTAACTGTTTGTGATGAAAGTTCGATTTCATATGATGAGTATTTAGATTTCATCAGTTGAAGTTCACAGCAATGAGATGCAGCCTCCTTGTTTAACAATAACGCGGTCTGTTTACGAGAGCAACCTCTAGCGAAGAAATTCATAGTAATTTTCGACCTGTGAATGGTAACTTTCATAATGTAAATGCATAAAATGTAATGGGGCCTCATAACTGAATACAAGAATGATGTATCATTTTAATACTCAATATTGTTTTGAATTGTTAAAGTGGACATTGTGTAATGTTAGTTTTAACACTAACACATCATTTCATCATATTAAAATAGCAATTCTGACAAGCACAATAAAATGTCCAACCACCGCTGTGTAATTCAACAGATACAATCTAAAAACTCAACATACGAAATGGAACTTTCAGCACAATCAATGTGATTCAACATGTTAAATTGAAACTCGAGACATATGACATTAAAATTTCAACAATCGCCGTGTAATTCAGACGATACAATCTAAAAACTCAACATTGGACATTGAATTTTCAACCAGCGCTATGTAATTCAGGAGATGAAATCTAAGTACTCAACATATGAAATGGAACTTTCAACATAAACTCTTTGAACCAATACGTAAATTAGGAATTCTCGACGTATGACATTGAATTTCAACCACCGCCATGTCATTCAAACGACACAGTCTAAAACCTCGACATAGAAAATATAACTTTCAACCACTACTGCTTAATTCAGCATATACAATCTAAACAATCGACCTAGAAAATGGAACTTTAAGGACAAGCATTTTTGATACAACACGTGAAATTGGAATTCTGGACATATGACATTAAAATTTCAGTGGCAACATTCTGATTGGACCAGCTTTTGTCTGCTATGACACCTCATCAAACTCTTCAACATTCACAGGCATGTGTTTTGATAGCTGATTGACCATTAACCCTTTCCCGAGTAAGTTATAGCATCTATCACGACCCGATTTCCACATGTTATCCTTTGATGATAAAAATATACAAACTTGTGTTTTGAAAATTTAACAACAATATGTAACTAGCAATTTGTGTTTTAAGATCAGAATCGGTGATCTGGATATTTTAACTGCCTCTTGTACACTATTTTGTCATAAAATTAGTTTGAAACTTAAGTGAACCAGTAATGGAGAAATAATGGTGGACATTGCTAGAACTGGGAAGTACCAGTTTATTAGATTGTCTGTTTTCATAAATCATCGGGCAAATATATTCAGCAAAATATATACAATTCATAGAAAGCAAAGCCTAGGTATTATGTTATTTAAGACTTAACTTTAAAATGCAATTATGTAGGTCTAACAATGCTATGTTGTGGAATTCATGAGAAACATTGTAAGGTTTTCTGACTTGACTCGTATTTGTGAAAATATGTTAAAAAAAAAGCAGTGAAGCAGATACTATTTAACCAATGCCTAAAATTACTACAAGTACATAGACCAATAAATAAACCATAAGTCTGCAGTCCCATCAGTAAACTGTTGTAATGAAGCTATATGAAGTAAGTGATTATATTACGAAAACCCCTCCTTCTAAAAATAGGTGCACTCACGTCTGTGTTGATTCGGTTAGAAACAAGGGTTTAGTTCATATACTGACTATAAAGGAGCCATGTCTGTAATTGTATGCATTCTGGCATGTTATGTATGAATAGTTACGGTAATGTTTTATCCACAACAAAGAAATGAGGACAAACAGTATGATCTGAAGACACGTGTGCATTGGCCCCCATATACATAGTTCAGGGGTTGTTTCAAATGGGTTTAGAAATCTTTAAAAGTGCCATTATTTTGAACTTTTAGAAGGTATAAAAAAAAAAATTTAAAAAAATTGATTAAGGGTAGTTGATTAAGCATTTTTACCAACTTTCATTTACAATAATGTATTCTGGTTACTCAGCTGAAATGTGTTACAATGTCATTTCTTTTATTCTCTTTTAGAGTCATATGGCCAAAATAACTTAGAAAATTTTCTACTTCAAAATAAAGTATTGCTTACTTCTAATGTTAAATGCAAATATGAATACTGGGAATTAGAGGGCATAATTTAAATAAGAGAACACACATTATATCTATCTATTTATCTATCTATCTATCTATATATACATATATATATATATATATATATATATATATATATATATATATATATATATATATATATATATATATATATAATGTTTCTTGCTTTGCATCCACTTCTCCCTGTTGAGCTCTCACTTCTCCCTGTTCTGTCCAAAAGAGGAAAAGTCACTTCTTCCTAAAATTCATGTCTAGCTTGACCCCTGGTTATGTCTGAACTTTACATAGTTTCTCAAGTCCACTAAATATTTTCTCATTTGTTGAGTAAGTGTGATTTATGTTCACTGGCCCTCTCTGATAAATATCTTGTCCATGTTTGGACATCCCACTAAAAGTTTCCCTGCCTATTATATCAGTAGTTTAGCTAGAACATTGTCGGCTTCAGTGTCAACACTTCATATTTTTTATCAAAAGGTGCTCGGTGTTAGCACAATGTCTTTTACAGAATTAACTGTGATGTAAACTTAATCATCCAACTTTAGTTACGGCTTTTAGATCACAACTTGTACAACATAATTAACATATACACAGCAAATTCATATACTGTGAGGTCCTGACCATATAATTTTTTTGTGGGGGGTATGATTTTATTTTTAGCTGTCATATTTTCTTTTTATTTCAAAATAATTATTAGTTTTACCAAATTAATATTGTAATTTGGTGTTAATTTGCTATAAATCAGAGCAAGATTTCTTCCCAAGCTATTGACAGACAGAAATTAAACAAAGAAGTGTCAGGCCCCTTCCCCAGAACATTGAATTCATGTTCTCTAAAATAATTGTGGTGTACTGTGGTACATATTGTGGTACATGTACTTTCAGAAATTCCACAGCAGAAACTTTTATGTGGTACCCAGCTGTAATTGGATGCATGTTTGTTTGTACTATACCCTTACAATCAAAGAAGGTCACTGTGGAAAACATTTTAGTCTTTACTAACATAAATTAAATTAGCTCATATGTGTAGATTTTTTTCCATACTTTATACATTTTAATCTATACTGAAAGCTATTTCTTATCAATACATTTGAAAGTAGGAATAAAGATGTTCCTTCAATTGCAACTTTTCCAAGCATGTCATAGGTTGAGATCAGTTTAGTTTTTCTTTTCTGTATGTTAATCACTGTTTACAATGACTGATGGAAACTACTAAAACCTTCATAGGGGCAAGTTATGTAGTTGTTGATTATATTCTGGTCTTAAAAGACAAGTGCTTCTGGAACATAGATGATGAAATAATATAGCAAAGATGTGTGCAATTTGACATGATACTAATCCTTTACTATCCATATTTTATTTCTTTGTTGCTTTTTTGTTTGTTTTTGCTAATGTATTATGGGCATGTTTGGGGGTTATTTTTGGCCTAGAATCTAAAACTCACTCTGAAGAGAATATAAAAATGGATCTTGTGCTAACTGTATAGTACCATACCTTATTATTTGGCTATAAATCAACATGTGTATAAGTTGAATCCAATAATTTTATAAATTTTCCATCCTTCATCCATTTATGAGTCACTGTGGAGTATAAAATTAAGCCAGATCCACCTCTCAGTATTGTCTTTTTTGCAACTAACATCTGGTTTCATGAATATTAATGGTATTGTTGTATGCTGTTCCAGAGTAATTCGGAAATTGCAGTCACTGACTCTAATACAGTGTATGCTTTTTCCCCAGTTTTGAGGAGAGGTTTTGGAGGAGATTGTAATCTGTATTGTTCAGTTTTGGTACCTGATGATTGTGATCTTCCTAATGTACAAGGGCACTACTATATCCATTATCAGTTAACACCTCTGAACAAACAGTTCATTCTTGTTTTAATATTATATCCATGGCCACAAGAACTGCATGGCTATGCAGTGTTATTTACATGCTAATTAAATATGCGTAGAGCTTTGGCCAGGTTGATTCCAGTTGACACCAGTTTAAGGGCAAGATTTAGACATACAAGATCTAATTAGTGAGGCTACCAATTGGGAAATGAGGGTATTGGTAGGGAAATCAGAGAGATGTAGAGAAAATTTATGATAGAGGGAAAAAAACAAAAGTAAAGTAAAAAGAATAAATTACTTATTTTTATAAGTCTTTAGTACATCTGTGAAATACTGTAGCAATTTACAACAATAAAAACAGTTCCCTCAGTTAATATTCATTATTTACATTGAGAAAAGAGAGAGGGCATCATTTTTTGTGGTTCTTAATCCACTTGAGATAGTAAAATCAGTAAATTTGCCTGTTTCAGATTTCATTTGGCCTATAATGAGTGAGCCTCCTTTGAAAAAGAAGCGAAGCACGATCCTTGACTTCTTCCAGAGGATGTCTGATAGTGAGTTTGGACAGCCATTGATTATAAAGAGGAAAAGTTGAACAGTCATTGCAGATAACCAAGCCTTAAATTTTGTTTTTTTTTCTCCAGTTTTTTCTTATGCAGGGTTTTGATTAATGGTGTGCAGAATTTCATGTATTCTGATGTATGTTGGAGAGGCTCTTGATGTGCTGATAAATAAATCAGTTGTCTTTGATGATAAAATGTGCCACAGTAATTTATTTTCAGCATCTTAGGTTCTGTTTTAGAATTACAATAACTATTTATTGCAAATAGAAGAGAAAATATATAAAACATTTTATTCATCTCTAATGATTTTGTGTTTTTTTTAAGGATTTAATTCATTTCAGTGGTAAATCTCATTAGTATTTGATGTGTTGATGTCTTTGTTATTTCAGGTAACGAGACACTTGAGGCAGGTGAAGGTAAAGATGACACAAAAAGCACTCAGGAATCTAAAATGGCAGGCAGTGACAATGGTGGCATTGCTGTGAAAAGCAAGAACCTAAAGGGGTTTGTGTTATCACATACTCTTTCTCCCATGTACTTGCACCTTTTCTCCCTCTAGGGTAATTATTTTAACAATTTAAGGAGAAATAAATGGAGAAATAAATACAAGTGGGAATTATTTGTGTGTCAGTAAAGATTAAGATCTATTTGTTTAAAGTATACTTTAAGCCATTTCATGGTTGCAAATCTAGTGTTTTTCAATTCTTTGTCTGTCACTATATTTTGTGTAAGTAATGACCCAATGTTTCTAGTTTAGCAGAGGCAAATGAAGATCGTTGAAGGTTGGTAGAGTGCAGGGTCAATGTTAAGTTGTGGGGAACATTAATTATTGAGAAGACAATTTTTATTGTAAGAGCTTGACTTTAGAAGGTTTGTACTATTGGTACATTAATAATGACACTCATTTGAAGGTATGATTTATGGCTTTCTGTCACATTAACTCATTAATGGTAAAAGCCCATATTTACTACATTTTCATATTATTTTGGCAGGTCTGTCTCAGGAAGTGGAAAAGACAAGTATAATACAAATTCAGAATTATATGCAGCTAAACATAGCCAAGGTAACTGTACTTGTTGTATATGTGATTGTATATACCTTGTTTTAGGTGTAGAAATTTGTTAGAACGGAAGTTTGTGTTTTTTTCAGTTCCTAATCTGCAGGTATGCAGGACTATTTACAATTACATTTCTTTTAAGCTTTGGGTCAGTTTTATTGTTTCTAGAAAAACAAATTAAAATCAACATCAACTACAATCTAGTAATTTGCATTCCTGGTATTATCTCAGTGTATCAGACTTGTCAGAAAGGTTTCTTTTATGGAGTGGTCAGCTGGTCTCAGCAGTCATAATAAGGGTCCCCAGGTGGCTGAGTGGTCTAAAGTGCTTGCCTTTACCCATCACTGCCATCTCACCTCTATCCACATGGGTTCAAGTCTTGGGCTCAGCCAATGTTAGTATGTGAGAAAGCTTGCTGGTCACTTCGTATGGGTCAGTGGTTTTTCCAGGGGTTTTCCTGGGTTCTTCCTGCGCCAATTATACTGGCTGCCATGTATAGCATATAATGTGCTGAAAATGGTGTTAAACTCAATACAACACAGTTCTGATATACCCCCGCCCCCCACCTCCCGCTGCAAACAGATGCAAAAGACCTATGTAAAAATCATGTATATGATGGAAACCTGCATTCCATGGTCAGCCAGGCTTGAATTGCTTCCTAGTTGAGCTTGAAGACATATAGAGAGATTGCTTCCTTCTCTCTTGTACTGTCTTGCGTTCTCATCCTGGCAATGTGTGCAAAGTGTTAAGGGATATAATTGATAGATACACCAGTGGCTTTCTATCCACATAATCTTTCCTTGCAGCATTATGTGGTCACTAGAGCATATCGACAGTGACTGCTGTTTGTATGCAGATTAAACGTTTGTTTCACAAGGAATGCATTGTTTAAAGGTGTATCATGTGAATTGCTGTGTAAACATTTCTTTGTTGATTTTACACTCCATATTGAAGTTGGAGCAATTTATTTTCTGGACGGTGTAGAAAAGGTAGTCTTGTTTGAGGATTTGCATTTTGTGCTAGAGTCATAGGTATAGTTAGATCTCTTTATCAATTTTATTTGCATGTGAATTATTGCTGCGTTTGATGAAAACAGTTAATCTTTTAAACTATTCAAAGTACATCAATTTCACTTGGGTCAAAGGTCAGTCATTATTTTGGTTCAACAACAGCTACATTAAGCATCTTGTCATCCCTGTTCATCACAAGCCTAATTGTCATTTGATCTCAGAGATTTGAGGAACTGGTGAATCCCAATGTTTTATTATGTATGAACATTTGTTTCTAAGCCAAATTATGCAAGTTGGCAGCACAAAGGGTTGTTAGTCTGGTTCAGTCATATGCTGTTAGTAGTGAAATTGGTCTTTAGTCGTGGTAAACAAAAAAAGAAAAAGATCAGTAATGATTTGATTTATAGGATGGAATAAAGTGAGTGTGGAACATAAATTTGGGAGAAAACAACATAGACACATATTTTCAGATTTTGTTGAATAGTACACTAAACTAAATTTGTTTATAATAAAAATAATAATAATAATAATAATAATAATAATAATAATAATAATAATATTTTTTGATGCATTTGTTAAAAATCTAGGTTAGAAAAGTGATCCTGCTGGCTTTGAAACAATGTAAATGTTCTTGTCTGCCACATGGACCAGCACTAAGCCAGCAGTTGATATATGTATCTGGAATAATGTTTGCAGTAACTGCAAAATATCTTTCCTTTAAAATCACTGAATTCAAGCTAGGACCAATTAATCCAATGTGGCTGAAAACTTTCTGCCTCTTAATTTTGCCATATCTCACATTTTTTTCTGCTGCAGAGTCTGGCTTATATCTCTTTTGAGAAATAGTTATCATGGATTCAGTTGCGGCCTTAGATTTTATCTCTCCACTTCTATGTGAATTTTGTTTCTCTGAATCTCCCTTGTGAAATAATTGAGTAATCTCATATCTCTTTCAAATATGTTCCCCAATCACATTATGTTAGGAATATTACCCCACTACCTTGTGAATCCAGCCCTGTAAAAAAGATGAAAAATTTTTTTTTTTCAGTCTGTCTCATATTGACAAAGGTCATTAATGACTCTTGCTCTAAACCTCCCCTTACCACCGCCAGGTGGCACCAGTTTTTAGCTTCACTGCTGTACTGATAACATCATACATTTTATCTCCAACAATCAAAGCTCTTTTAGTGCTCAAATTGGGTCATACAACTTTCATTTTTGATTTATTGTGTGGGATAATCATTATTTGGCAGATTGTTTTCATTATTTTCAGTTTCTTTCAAATTTGAGTGACTTTTTCTCCTTTATGGACTTCATCTATTCAAGACTAAGTAACACCATCCATGCTATTGTTTACAAGTTAGCATGACATGCTCTGTTAGTAATGCAGATGGTATTAGCAAGTTTATAATTTGCTGCATTGCTAAAATTTATGCTTTGTTTTCTCTTCTTGTACTGTTTCAGTAGAAATGTCAACCAAATGCATGAAATGCATTAAATTTAAACCATAGTCTAGAAGGCATGAAAATGTGACACTGACTATTTTCGAATACTTCATTCATAACAGGGGCAATATTAGCAAGTTAGTAACATGCAGAATTACTAATTTACGCTTTGTTTTCTCTTATGTCGTTCAGCAGAAATGACAACTAAATGCGTGAAATGCAAAATTTCAGAGCAAGAAAGTCAACCATGACTCTTGTTTTATATATTCTAAGTGTATATCATCTGTGACATGCAGCATGTTTAATATTTGGTCAGAGGAAGTCTGGGCTACAGTATTAGCCAGTTGGTAACATGCTGAATTTAAAATTTATGCTTTGTTTTCTCTTCTCATGTTGATTCAGGACAAATGTCAACTAAATGCCTAAAATGCAAAGTTCAAATCAATAGTCCATAAGGCATTAAGGGAAGGAAAGATGGAATAAGTCAAGGAAGACAATGTTAACATCTTCAGTATACATCCAAAGACAACCTGAAGTTCATCACTTGCAATTCCGACTCATTGTGGGAAGGGCCCCCCCAAATTTGGGCTGCCTAGTGGGCTTAAGCCCCCCTTCATGTCCAAGCATGGCCTTTGGGCCTGTTAAGTCTGGATGCATGAGGTTTGTAAGGGATCCATTGGATCCATTTGATAATACAGCCTCTCCATCACCATCCAGTATGGGGGACCTTTTGAGAAAATGGTCCAGCCAACTAGGGTTTACAGGGATGTTAGTGACAGATCTGTCTGTTTAGCCGTACCCTCTGTAACATAACCTTAATATTTTGGAAATTTCAGTGAGAAATTTCTCTATCCAGACAGGCAATTGGAGGTTCTGGTATCGGTAGGATTTATGGAGATCTTAGTGACAGATCTGTTTGTTCAGCTGTGCCGTTAGCAACATACCCTTACTATACTGGAGAATTCAATTTGAAATCTGTCCATCCATCCAGGCCATTGGAGTGGCTGATACTGATGATAACCAGACCATCGTCTATAACGCCAGCATCCAGGCCAACCTTACACCCAGCAAACCAGCCAGCTGTTCCAGCAGTGCTGGACTAACATATGTTCACTACTTATCCACATGGGAGACTTCGTGACAATTTTAAAGACAACTGCCTTGAGTCATTGATGCCATATGGTATGTCTTATCTAGAGCTGCAAGCAGAACCAGGTTAGGACTCAACACACAGTGCATGTGTTGAAGCTCATGCAAATCAGCTGTATTCATATCTGACCATGGAACAGACTGAATATAACCTCAAGGCCACAGGCAAGGACATTTTATAGGGTGTTGGCAACTTCAGAATGCCTTCCACCTGCTGCCAGTACTCAAGACCATAAAGTTAAAGCATTGGTAGATTTCGACCAGGAGGAAGAAACACTGTCCTTTTGGCTCCTTCCCCAGTCACCTAAAATTAAGGAGATCAATGATCACCTGTCAGGTAGAATTGCTGACACTTGAGCCTCATCATACCATGGCTTTATGGATGACCCCATTTTGGTCACCATTACTCTTTGGAAGAAAAATTGGAGGCGGGCAGCTCAGGAAATGCCTCCAATTTGTCGCTGAACCCACACAAGCATTAGGAGACAACCAGCCCCTGCTACGGTGGGGTATGATAAACGGACTAGGGTCAAAGGACCTTTTCATTCAAATAGGGATCCAAACCCAATATCAGGACACAACAGTCTAATTATGCTAGGAGGCAACCTAGCAGAGGTGGGAAGAAACCAAGTTTCTCCGTCTTCAAGCCTCCTAATTCTAGACATCGATCTACCTTCCTCACTGCCTGCAGACAGCCTGCCCCTACCTCCTTCAGTTTCAGGCTTACTGGATCTCCTTATTCCCTCAGACTGATTCGGTGTTCCATTTCATTTCCGATGGGATTTGGATTTCATTTATCCTACCCCCTCCCCTTTCCTCCTCTCTTATCATCATGGATGTACCATCAGATTGGAAGAAGGATGCCTTTCTGTAACCAGAGATATGGTCACTCCTCAGAAAACAGGCAGTTGAGATTGGACAAAGACCACAATCTTGGTGGTTTTATTCAAGGCTGTTTCTTATTCAGAAGACAAATGGCAAGTTGAGGCTGATTATTCGACCCGAGTCACCTCAGTCAGTTAATTTCACCATGGAAATTTGAGATGGAGATGACAAGATCAATCCATCTCTCCGTCTGACGGGATGAGTATGCCCTGTCTTGGTTGGACCAGTGCATATTTTCATGTCCCTACCCTCCCCATGTCACAGAATTTCTCCATTGTGCTTACCACAATAGTATATCTGTTCAAAGTCCTACCCTTTGGCCTCAGCATCAGCTCTTGGATTTTACCAAGGTTATGTATTGCTTTGTCACCAAGTTCCAATCTATTTCATCTTAAATGACAGCAGCATACCTGGTCGACATCCTCCAGAAACATAAGTCCTATCTTTCTCCAAGGCAGAAATAATCTTCTCTCACTTTTAGATTATCTAGGCTTTCTAGTGAACTGGGAAAAGTCTGACCTCTGTCCATCTTTGTTTTTCATCCATCTGGGTATGGAGTTTGTCACCAACAAGAATCTGGTATGGCTTCCTCATGTTTGTGTAATCAGGATCGTCATGCTCATCAAGTCCACTTCTAATGGGACATGGATTTCAGTGAGAGAGTTCTTGCAGATCCTTAGATTATTCAGTGCAACAGCAGACTTGATCCTGCTTGGCCATCTTTTTTATATGCCCCTTACAAATGATGTTGCTAGCACCATGGCACCCTTTCAAGTGCCCTTGATCTAATAGTCATGATTACACCCGAGATATGAACATTCTTGTGTGAATGATGCAACCCAGGTTGGCTGACCATGAGGATCCCATTGGAGAAGCCCCAAGCAGAAAAAACAGTACATACCAATGCCAGTATGTACAGTTGGGGTACCCACCTGTTGCTGGACTTTTCTACCATCAGTGGCATGTGGGAACCAGGGGAGTGGCCTCTAGACATCAACCTTTCAAAAATGAAGGCTGTCATCAACACCTTGTACTTCTGGAAGGGTTGACTGTCAGGCAAATGGTCCTCATTATGCCTGACAAGTCTGCAGTGGTGTCATACCTCCTCAAACAGGGGGCACCAAATCACCCAACCATGTGCTCTCATTTTGCAGTTTCTACATTGGTGTTACAGTCTCCATATCAACATACAAATCAAACACATTCTTGGCACCCTCAGTGGCTTGGCTGACACTCTAGCCAGGAATCCTTCACATGGAATGGTCTCTCCATTATTTGGTCTTTACTGGGTTTTGCACATCTTGGGGTCTCTTGATGATCGATCGTTTTGCAAAAAGGTGGAATCACAAACTGCCAACCTTTGTCTCTTCTGTTCCAGACCCAGAAGCTTGGTCCGTTTATGCTCTGTCAATCAATTCAGAGGGGTTGTGGGCATTTGCCTACACCCCCCTGGTCTTGGTACCAAAAATAATCCAGAAAATAAGGAGTCAGAAATGCAAGATGATTATGTAAGCTCCTCTCAAATGGGAAAAGTCCTGGGTTATTGATTTACTTGATCTAGCGATAGATCTTCTCAGTATGATTCTGACCAACCTGAATCCTCTCAAGCCACCGCGGTCACTGCTGTTCCATCCCTGTGTGGACCATTGTTGTCTTCTCACTTGTTTCTTGTCTGGACAACCTTGCACGACAAACAATTTAATCCTTTTGATTGTGGAGAAAATCTTCAGAGCAAAAGTACCTCCACTCTGAAAGCTTTAAAGGGATAGTGTCATGTTTTCTGGTACTGGTGCCATAATAACATCGTTCGTCTGAGTGCCTCAATGGAACTGGTGCCATATCTGTAACATTGTTCCTCAGAGTGCCTCAGTCCGTCAACTGGCTGACTTTTTTCTCTGGCTCTTCAAGGAGAAACAGTGGGCCCCAATTACTATCAAAGGCTACCACTCCACAATATCAGACATATCCTGGCATCATGGTAGATGTGTTATCGGGTATATTAAAGATCTTTTGGATTGTTTAGCCTGACCACCACACCTGGCTTCCTCTGGAAAATCCTTTTGGTAGATAAGGCAGCCAAGCAGATATGTTTATCCCCAGGCTATCAAGACAGATGGCAAGAGCTTAGTGGACAGTGCAGGGCATCAGCTAAGGTGCAGTAGGAACTGATGCATCTGGACTCATCTTCAGATGTCTTGATATTGTCATGTAACTGGATTCAGACAGGCCTGGATGAGAGAGTATGGGTGACTTTGGGCAACTTCCCTTAAATCCAACTCAAATACAAGTTGTGACATTATTCCTCTCCCCCCAACAGATACCTTCAAAATTTGGCAATGGGCGAGCAACAAAACAGCAGGTGCGGATATTCTGGGAGATGTAGTTGCAGATCTTCACATATGCAGCTCAAGGCTCAGGGTTGAGTTTCACCAAACAGAAGCAGCAGTGGAACTCAGCAAGCCCCAGAGTGACTGAGCAGACCTTTTTAGGATCATGCTGCCCACCTCTTTGGCATGAGGAAGGGACTAGAAAAGGTGTCCTAAACATTGCTTGCTTCACCTTAACCCTGGACAGCATACCATGGTTGATAGAGATCCCACCTTAACAGTCGAAATGTAACACGAACACAAAGGTGATGCAGCTCACCATCAGTGCCTGGAATGTGCACACACTAATGGAATCACAAGGAACTAAATACTTAGCCAATACCATCAGATTAGACTAGATAGAAGAACAGCGTTAGTTGGTAGAGAACTGGCCAGATTCAAGATCCAGATAGCAGCCCTGATGGAAACTCACCTATCTGAGGAAGGACAACTCACCAGAGTAGTAGCTGGCTACACTTTCTTCTAGAGTGACTGAAGTAAAAAAGAGTGAAGTGAAACTGGTGTTAGATTTGCCATCAAATCACAGCTAGTCAGCAGGTTCACAAATCCTCCAAAGTAGTAGCTGGCTACACTTTCTTCTAGAGTGACTGAAGTAAAAAAGATTGAAGTGAAACTGGTGTTAGATTTGCCATCAAATCACAGCTAGTCAGCAGGTTCACAAATCCCCCAAAGAGCATGAATGATATAAATGCAAATGGTACTCTCACTTCCTAGAGCAAAACATGCATCTACCATCAGTGTCTGGGCAACGACCATGGCCAATCCGGATGAGATCAAGGACAAATTTTATGCATCTCTGGAGACTTTTATCGCATAGCACTGAAAGCAGACAAGATCATAATTCTTGGTGACTTCAGTACAAGAATTGGCACAGATCATGTCTCTTAGTTTTGCTAGATGTTACATTTGTTTTGCTGCCACAGATACTGGCTTTGTCTCTCTGGAGAAATAGTCACCTCAGACTCAGTGAGAGCCTTACATTTTATCTCTCCACTCACATGTGAATTTTCATTTTCTGAATCTTCCTCATTACTTTCCTTGCTGAAATAATTGCTTAAACTCATTTTATGCACATAGTAAAAGATCACTTCACTTGACAACTACTTCAAAAGTGATCACATCATACATTTTTCATTTCAGTACAAACACAGACAGATCCTTATTTACCAGCTGGTCCTCAGTATATTGCTGTCATTAATCAGTTCATAGAGGAAACCAACACAAATTAGTGTCTTTCATTAATTGAATTGCATTGATTCTGCTTATTGAAATAAATGAGTGATCTACAAATAAGTATCTGGGTTGAGTAAACAAGCCCATTTAAAACAGTCTAAACTAATCATAATAGCTTTGTTTTGCTTGAAGTATTTTGATTGGCCAAGAATACTGTCACGTAGCCCAATATGCAATTAAGTGGTTGTTAAAGTTCATGCACATGTGACACATAGCTGCCAACCCTCACAATTTTGGCATGAATTTCACAACTTTCTACAGTGATTCAGGGATTCATGCCACATGCAAAAAAAATCACGAATTCCCCAATTCTCAGTTATTTTAAATTTTCCCATTAAGTGCTTGTCGTGATATCTGCCATTGCTGAAACGGTCCGGTACTGCTAGTTGCGATTTTAGTAGAACTATAGCTGATTTGTACAGTTGGCCTGGTAGTAAGCATTTTAGCGTATTTTAATCTATTTTTACAAATGCTTTTGAAAGAAACTGGGGCCTAACCGGAAGTTTTCTCCGCGCTTGTGCTGCCAAAACTGATTTGAATTACCGTTCGGCATCGCGTCTTTAAAACGTCTTCACCACCAAGGTAAAAGAACTGTACTGCACAAAAAAAGAAGTTTAGTTTGTAATATACCTAACATTTGCTGTTGCATTCAGCCATCAAATACTGATATACATTGTGCTTTTTGCACATAGTGTGCCACAAAATTTAGCATTGAGCATGGTGGCAGAGACGATGTGAGGAAGCACATTGGTAGCAAAAAGTACATAGAGGTTGGGAAACTACATGAAGACAGCTTTTACGAATGTTGGAATTTTTGAGATTGAAAGATTAGCATATATTGTAATTTGCTCGAGTTCACAGTTTTGCGTGCATGCTCCAACACCACTAATTGTTCACCATTCAACGTTTCATCTTCTGGATTAATTTCATAATTAAGCTACAGCTACACTGCAGTTAAAATGTTTTCACCTCCAAGGAAAAAGATTTGTATTCCACAAAAAGTGACATATAGATTGGAGTACACCAAAATTTGGCCTAGCGTTCAGCCATCAAACATCGATATACATTATGCTTTTTGCACAGTAGTGTGCTGTGAATTTTACAGTTGGGAATGTTCACAAGGGCTGGTACTGTTGCTTACAATTTACCTGTCATATGTGTATCATGTAGTAATTTTACTATATAGTACATGTATGACAGATAAATTGTAAGCAATGATAAGAGCCGCTGTGGGCATGTGGCAGAACAATGTGAAACAGCACTCTGCTATAGCACCCCCAGCAGATTTCAGTTTTGGAGTACTTTAAGCCACCTACTCAAGTCCTGCATGCTACCAATGCTGAAGCATTCTTTGTGAGCTTTCTTGTTGAACATAACCTTTTTTTTTCTCAGTTGGAGATCAGCAACAGTGACAGTGAAAGATTATTTCCTATTGTGAGGAAAAATAAGACAAACTTTAAGTGCCTCTCTAGGTGCTGAAAATTTGCAACAATTTTAGTCACCAAGATTAACCAGCAGGCAAGAAGCCTGAACTGTTTTGAACACATTTACCATGGCCTGATTGAGGAAGTTTCAAGACTGTCACAGCATCATATCATGACAAATAGCATGAAGTTTGTGTTTATCAGTAAATTTGGCTGCAAATATAGTAGCACATATAATCAGTGTAAATAATATGTTTTAATTTTATTTTGGGATTTTCATATAATGCAGTACTGACCATCAAAGTGGATGGAGTCAGTGTCATGATATAAGTTTTCACTAATTGTGTTCAAAATTCACTAATTTTTTATCCCACTTTTCACTAATTGCTAGTCTGGAGGGTTGGAAGCTCTGGTGCCAGTTATCAATGAATACTAGTGGTAGGCGTGATATATATTCTGAAGCAAATAAAATAAAATGGAGATAGGTAATATTCAGGCATTCAGTACATCCTGAGGACATGAATGGCCAGTTAAAGGTAGATTAAGAGATTAAAGCATGAAAATTAATACCAGCTTGACTTGTTTTAATATAGGAAGAAAGTACTTATCTGACACTAGCACCGTGGAAAATTGTTCTTGTTTAAAAATTACATTGTTTGGACATTTGGCTATGGGATTGATCATCCTTGGCGTTAGGATGCATTACGTTTAGGTCATGATTATAAAATGCAAATTACAAAGGTTTTCAAACACATCACAGAGAGCCATTGATAGTGATTAAAATTTTACAAATCTATGGACAAACATTATGCTCTGCAACTGTGAATGGTATGGACACAGCATGATGTGTAAGTCGATAAGGGTCAGTGCTATTCTTACCAATTAAGATTGATTGCCTGTGAAATAGCCAAAGGTCCAGGCAATCCAGAAACACAAAAAAGTTTGGTGTGCATATTCTTGTACTACTTCTAGTCGAATATCTATCCTAAAGTAAGTGTCATTATATTGAAAAAATACCCAGTCACAAATTACTTATTGGTTGAAGATCATAGACTCATTATTAAATACATCAAAGAACAGGTGTGTTGTTGACTGAACCCATACATAACCAGACCATTAGGCAAAGTGAGATTTATGATATGGTCCTTTGTTCCTTTTCAGTTGTTTTCATCTTTCATTCATTCACAACTGTTGTTTACAACTTTTTGAAAGAGGGCTTGACCAATTTGTACATAATTTTTCAAGGAACACTCTGGTATTAAGGTCTTTCATATTTGTTCAGTTGATGCAAGTCCATCATCCAATATAAATTTGCCAAATTTTATATAAAGCATGATGGCATGAAGATGTTTCAGATGTAGTAAAATATTGCTGAGCCACCAGCCAATATGGCAAACATTACTTTAAACCTTTCTGTGACTTTTTCTCAAAAACCACAGAACAGAATTTGTTTGATAGAAAACATCCTAGTGCAAACGTCTTGAATGTTTATACATCATATATGCTGAACTGAATTTGGTAGAAGGAATCCAGGCATAAAGAGTTTTCATGTTTATCTGATCCTCTATCAAATATGATAATTTTTACAAAAATAGAACAATTTTTAATTGACTTCTCAACAGATCACTAAGCAAAAAAATTTTGCCAAATTTGACAGAAAGCTTTGTGGCATGAATGTCTTTTGTGCTTTTACAAATTATGCCAATCCATGATCAAATATGGCCACAATAAATCATGATCAAATATGGCCACAATAAGTTACAAAAACCTTTAAGACTTCTCAGAAACTGCTCAGCAGAATTTGATCAAATCTGAGAAGAAACAAGTGGTGACTATCTACCATTGAATATGGCTACCATTACTAAAAACAAGATCATATAGACAACCACTCAAAAACCACTCAGCAGAATTTGACCAAATTTGATAAAGAGCATTAATTGATGAAGGGCACTTCAATTTGTACAAAAGATGCCAATCGACTTCCAAATATCGTCACTTTTATTAAAAATTGAAAAACATTAATGAACCTTATTTTTTTTAATTGTTTTACAAAAAGCACTGAAAAGAATATACGTAACTTAGATAGGCATGGAGGCCTTTTGGTATTGGACAAATGATGTTGATCCAGTATGGATGGAAACACAAAATATAGATAAATATTGAAACAGTTGCTTTCATAACTTACTCAATCAACAGATTTTCTTGGCCAAATTCTTTTGCATTTGGCTATTAGGCAGATGTCAGCCAGGTAAGTGATTTTGCTCCCACATGGGTCTCTTGTTTTATTATGACACAGTTATTGAGATCACATCAATTTTCTACAACAGTAAACCTAAATTGGAGATTTACAGCAGGTTGTAAATCTATTCCCAAGGTATTTTCATTTACTTGTAATTTTCTGTCATAGGACTTGTTATGTATATGTAATTTAATTACTTGTTTGTTAGTTTTAAAAATTTTTTATTTTATTTTATTCCATTACATGTTATTGTAATGGTAACTTTGTCAACTGAACTTGATATTTTTTTTTAGAAATTCAATTCATTTCTGTTTGACCTGATAAACAGCCAGTAGAAGAAACACTATATCTATTTGCTGACCTTGATGCAGAACCAGTGTCAGTTTTGAGTAAACAACTTTTTGTAAAAAAATTTTCCCAGAGTAAGAACCATTGATTTTAGCTGAGGCCACACTAGAGTATGTGATGTTATACATGTAAAGTTTCTACTTGTTCTAGCAAGGTGACCATGTAACCCTCATATGGGAATCTGTTTTGCATTTTAGATAGTCTTATGACTCATTGTATAAGAAGAAATAGCCAGTTGTGTTTTAAACCTTTGAAGCTCAAAGGTGTTTTGTTGTGACAAGTGCGAATCAAATTTTTATATTTTGGGATTAGTAATTTATTTACCCTGGAATATGAGTGCTCCTAAATTGATTCTTGGACAAAAACAGTTATTGAAAATTCTTCAGAATTCCAAACTGGAATATTATTCTTAATGATTCAACAAAGAACTGTTGACACATCAGGACAAAGCTGACTATCGAAGACGTCATCACCTTCCATCTTGAATTTCATCTGGATTTGAACTGTGATTCACTTAGGACTTTTTATTGATAGGACTTACATTTTTTAATTCTTGGATTAATTTTGGATTTGATTCATAAACCGTAAGTCCTTTTTCTAAATTTTTTACCTTGTTTTTCTAGGGAAATAAATTATTTTGTTAAATTTTACAAAGCTTGTTGTATTTACTCTTTTCTTGTCACTTTTGTACGAACCTAGACATGTAACAGACTGTTATTTCAGTAAGTAAAATCATATAAGCATTTTTCATTCATTTCTTAGTAAGAGACTGATATCACAACCATGTCATTTTACATCCAGTCCCTTCCAAGTTCATACAGCCAGGTAAAAGCAATGTCATATTGATAATAATTGGGGTCATATCATATCAAGCTGCATAATAAGAGCCGATTTTACAAAAGCCGACTACCTTAAAGATTTCAAGGTTAAAAACAAGTTCAGGCCCTGTTAATACACTGGCAGATTTGGATACATGCTGTTAAATCTTGGTTACCTTCTGCAAAATAGATAAATGTGGTTGTACAATATTTAAAAAAAATATCTTATGAGATTGTAAAATTTGATTTGTTATGTTCAGTTCATATTGGCATCTTCTGGTTGAATTCTTTAATGTTAATGATATAAGAGCATAATATATCGAATGATTTACAAAAATTTAGATTAATCTTTATGTGGGCTAAACTTCTTTTTTCAGCTCAGAGTAGCACACATGGTGGAACCACTGTCGAGACAGACGAATCCAGTCCAGACCCAGATGATGATACATGGTAGCCTATTTTTTTCATCAGTATACATATCTCCTGCCTCTAACCTGAATCTTCTGGCATAAATTTTTATATCCATGATTTATTAAGGGGATATTGTGAAATAACATTAATCCATTCCTTCAACTCCTTTTAAACTGCTGGGTGGAAATTAGCTAAACTTAATACGTAGGATTTCCCTGTGGTGACCAACTTCAAGAGCGGTATGATTGTTTCATTCTTTCCCTCTTCCTTTTACTGTGGTCCATAGAAGGAGGTCAGAATTGCAATTACAGCAACTTTTTAAAATATCTTTTTACCAAACTTAATACATTCATAGGAGGACCTGTCATATACATCATATACAGAATGGATTGAACAAATTGCAGGTTATGACCCCTGGATTTGGGGGACATACAAACCCATGGGAATTAAAACAATATGGTCATCATCTGAAGATGTGGCCATCTTGAAAATATTGTTATCACTAGGACTTCCAAATGGATGGCCTAATCACATCTTAATGATATTGGTCCAAAATGAAAATGTTGCCAATCATACGTCAGTATGTCTGCCATGATGGCCATTTTGAAAATCTTGTTGTCACTACTCTTGAATGGATGGTCTTATTGACATGGGGTTGTCATCAAAAGATTTCTAATGCTGTCTACTTGGTCCTAAATGAAAATGGTGCTAATCAGATAGGTGTGTCCACCACAGAAGAACATCAGAGATCCTTTCAACACTCAGAAATTAAAAGGCAGATTTGATTTTATCTTTAATTCTTGCAAAAAAAATTTGCCAGTAGAACATAGACC
This sequence comes from Megalonaias nervosa, assembly GCA_016617855.1. NCBI lineage: Eukaryota > Metazoa > Mollusca > Bivalvia > Unionida > Unionidae > Megalonaias > Megalonaias nervosa. Next base: position 29,443 of record JAECUM010005789.1, read on the forward strand.
CCTTTGAGGTACTCTTATTTTAGATGCTGAGTACATTCTGTTCTGTCTAAAATCATAACAGTTGGTCAGTAGATGGATCTCATCAAGCACTGCTCCCTTAATGTAGAAGTAGGTCATTATGGTCCATATTTTACATTTCACTAACCAGGATTAGATTTTGTGTTTTTGATGTTCATTACTCAGGCACTGTTTATGCTATAATCATAAACTTTAATGATATGCATCTCTTTAATACCCTATCTTTGCAAGAGAAGTCCTTTATTTTTATCTTTCACTGGCTTTGGTTTTATATCCAGCTCATGACCACATGAGTTTTTGGCATGCTGTATGGATACATTCCTAACAGTAACAATGAAACTTGGTGAGGTAATTGATCTTGACAAGTACCACACATTTATTGCAAAATGAGATCTCTCTGATTTTTACTTAATGTTTCGGTGACTTTGTTGAAATTTGTGTTTAAAGCCATTTATTGGGTGCTGTTTACTTTAGAATCATGAACCTGATAATTAGTTGCAGCTCTGTTAGTACAACACCAATGTAAGCAAAGAAGGTTGCTGTGACTTACATTTCATGTTTTCTTACATAGGTATTTGTGGTTAGCTTATAACCAAATATATTTTGCTTTGCTATACACATCCTAGCCTATACAGACCCTTTCTAACCAGTGCATTTGAAAATAGGAACAGATAAGTTTATTTGGTATTAAACTTTATATTTTATTGAATATACATCATACATTGTGATAGGTTATCTGCTACAGATTAAAACTGTATCATACATGTGAATAAATATAGGAATTCGAAGAGTTGACTGCATGCATTTCATGTGAATCCTCAGCAATAGTGGCTAATCAAGGAAATTACTAATGCATAAACTGCATTAAGTTCATACTTATTGTCACTCTAAGGTTGCTGAAAGCTGACCTACATTTAATATTTTCTTGGGTTAGGTTTAGTTTGTGCATTTAGCTTAGGACCATTGAATTTAATGCAGTGTACATGATGTCCTATGAAGGATCATGAAACTTGGTGAGGTGATGAATCTTAGTGTTCACTGCTGATTGCAGAAGTAGGTCATTTGGCCAGTACTTTACACTTCACCATCATATTACATATTGTACATACTGTTACATATTGTATTTGAATTTTATTTCCCATGCAGTGTTCATGCTGGAATTATGATTTGATGATGATATTCATTTCTCTTTTGAATACATTCCCCAATTACATTACATTAGGAATATGAGCCTGCTACCTTGCGAATCCAGCTTTACTAAAAGATGAAAAATCATTGTTCCCTGTCTATATCAATAAACAAAGGGTAATAACTCTTGCCCGTTACCTTACCTTGGCACCACCAGATGTTGCTAGTTTTTAGCTTCTCTGTTGTACAGACCACATGTTGTACAATTCCTTCTCTGACAATTCAGCTGTTTTTGTTTTTTCTATGGGCCATGCAACGTTCATTTTGGATTTATTGCATGGATTTATTAAGCTACTGCCTGTTGTATACATCATTTTACAATTTCTGCCAATTTATGAGTGATTTGGTCACCTTTCAGGAGCACCATTCCACCATGCTATTGTTGACCTTCTATAAGGTCATTATGAGTTAGTGTACCTTTGACATTGTTTGCTTATTTCATCCATTATGGAACTCTTCGTAGTGAAATTCTGAAGTGCTGCTTGATATTTATGCTTAGTTTATTCATGTTTCATGCTGCTTTGATAGAGTTATGGTTTAATTATTAACAAAGCTTTATGCATAAGTTCATAAGAGGGCCTTGGGTTTCTGATACAACACTTTCACTGCTCTGTTAGTTACTACAATATTTTATCAGCTTAATAATTTCAGTACATTACAAGTTTCTTCTTTAATTTGTGTTTTTGTGTCATTTCAGCAGAATGTTAATTTAAATGATTTATATGCAACTTCAGAGCATGGAAGTCTACCATGATTCTTGTTTTGTTTATACTGTGTATACAGCGTTTATGATATGCAGTGTCTATAATATATAGTCAATGGAAGTCTGAACTTACGTTCTAGCTAATTAGTCATATACTGATTTGCCAATTTATGCTAGTAGCTTGTCAGTCACTGCTGATTTGCTAATCTATGCTTTGTTTTCTCTTCTTGTGCCATTTCAGGACAAATATTTACTATATGGATGAAATGTACTTTCAAAGCAATCGTTCTTTCGGCATTGAAGGGTAGGAAAGATGGAATAAATCAAGGAAACAACCTACAGTTTGTTGTTGGTGATAACAATTCATTGGGGACTATTACCCAATTTTAGCAGCCCATGAGGCGTAAGTTTCCCCGCATGTCCAAGCATGGCCTTTGGGCCTGTAAGTCAGGGCGCACTGGGTTTCTGCTGGATTAGTTGGGTCCAATTCTTAAAACAGTACTGTTACTGGCCGTCCCAACATTGCCAACCATCCAGCCGACACCGACAGTCCAGTCATCATAGCATGGGGACCTTTTTGTTGAAATGGTCCAGCCAAATAGTTCATACTGGGATCTTAGTAATAGATATGTCTGTCAAGCCATGCCGTCTGCATCTTATCATTTCTGTACCGCAGATTTCAGTGAGAAATCTGTTTGTTCAGCCAGGTCTTTGGGGCAGCTGGTACCAGTGAATGCTGGACTGTCTTATGTTCCACTAGCATCTGGGCCAACCACATTCCATTCACACCGGATCCATTAGCTCAAATGCATATTAAAATTGCACTGTTGCAGGCCATCCAGCCTTTCCAACAGATGGACCTTTTTGTTGAATCAGTCCAGCCAACTATGATTTATGGGGATCTTAGTGACAGATCCGTCCATCCAACTGTTCCGTCAGCGAAATGCCTTTTCAATGACGGAGATTTCAATGAGAAATCTATCCAGCCATATCTTTGGAGCAGCCGGTACCTGTGATAGCTGTACCGTCTTCTATATCACCAGCTTCCAGGTCAACCATTCGCCAGGCAAACCAGCTGGCAGTGCCAGACTATCGTATGTTCACTGCTTGTCCACAAGGGAGAGCTAATGATGATTTCATAGGGATGAAATTGAGTCTTCCTACCACTTGGTATTTCTTCTTTAGCACTGCAAGTAGACCCAGTTGGTTCTCGATGCACAGTGAGTGTGACAGAACTCCTTCAAATCCACATTTTACTCAGATACAACCATGGACTGAAATTTAGCTTTCAAGCTGCTGTTGGGGACATATTTAGGGTGTTGGTTACTTCAGAATGCCATCTACCCTTACCGCTGCTCAATAGAACTGATAGATCTCCATGAGGAGCAAGAGATGGACTTAAGGCAACAGACGCCTTCAGAACTGATCTCCTGGCGCTTGACAAGAATGTAGTCGCTGTTTATATGTATGCTTGTCTGTTTAATAGGGTGGATAAATCTGCTCCATGCCCATCAGAGCTGATTTAGGATGTTGTTGCTGACGCCTGGCAATAGCCACACTTGGGAGGTGACTGCCAGGATTGACCAGGGCTGCTTACCATACCATGGCCAATACTTTGATGCGTTCGGCTAATCTACTCTTAACAATGTGTATGTGATCCACATCTTGCCAGCTTTATCATACCCTCCCTTTCTAGATGACCCTGTTCAGGTCATCGTTGCTTTGGAGAAAGAATAGAGGAAGTTAAGCAGCCTCTGGACAAGGGATCTTCTCGGTCACATGTGCATCAACATTGATCCCAAGGAATCAATCATACGAGGCAGTAAGAAACCGATTTTTGAGCTCACTTGATCTCCCTATTCCCTCAGAATGGGGGAAGGGGGTGATCAGGTCATTCAGAGGGGCTTCGGGTTTCGTTCATCAACAGTCCCTCCCCCACCTTCTCTCCCCTCATGAATACACTGTCAGATCAGGAGAAGGATGCCTTTCTGCAGCAGGAGATATAGTAGCTTATCCCAAAAGAAGGTGGTGGAGCTTGTGCAAAGGCCACTGTCCCCAGGGTTTTACTCAAGGCTGTTTCTTTTCTGGAAAGCAAACAGCAAGTTAAGACTCGCCATCAACTGGAGTGGCCTCAATCAGTTCAAGATGGAGACAGCATGTTCAATCTGTTCGATGGGATGAGTATGCCATCAGTCCTGATCTGATCTTACGCATATTTTTCGCATCCCCATCCACCCTGTGTCACAAACATTTTCTCTGTGTTTTTGTTTACTGTGACAGTTTATCAGTTTACCGTTCTTTTCTTTGGTGTCAACATCAGCTCCAGGGCTTTTACTTTGATTATGGATTTTGTTGGCTCCCTATTCCAGTCGACAACTTCTACAATGATGGCAGTATACAATCTTACAGAAACACATGGAAAGTTCTATCCTACCCCATGGCAGGAACAATCTTCTTTCTCTTCTAGATCATCATGACTTTATAGTGAACTGGGAAAGTCAGACCTCTGTCCATCCCTGAACTTTGTCCATCAGGGTATGGAGTTCTTAAGCAACTAGAATCTGGTGCAGCTTCCTTGTGTTCATGTTACCAGATTCATCGAACTCATTGAGACCATTTCCAACAAGACTTGGATTTCAGTGAGAGAGCTCTTGCAGCTCCTTGGTTTATTCAATGCTGCAGTGGATTTGATCCTGCTTAGCTGCCTCTTTTATGCGGACCTTGCCAGCACAACAGCGCCCCATTAATTAGCCATGATCATGCCTGAGATTTGATCATTCCTATACCAGTGGAGCAACCCAGGTCACCTGACCATGGGAATCCCACTGGAATAGCCCCAAGTGAAAATAAAGGTATGTACCTATGCCAGTGTGGACAGTGGGGTTGCCCATCTGTTGCAGACCTTTATTACCATCAGGGACAAGTGGGAACCAGGGGAATGTTTCTCCATATCAATGTCCTAGAAATGAAGGCTGTCGTCAATGCCTTTCACTTCTGAATAGATTGACTCTGAGGCAAAAACGGTCCTCATTAGGTCAGACAACTCTGGTGGTGACTTGTTTCCTCAAACAGACACCAAATCACCTGACCTATTTGTCCATATTTGGCACTTTCTACATTGGTGCAGCAATCTCCATATCAGCATATAAATCAGACACATTCCCAGCATCCTCTTCTTCTGCACACTCATCTCTTACCAGGACAGCCTTGCGAGACAAACAATTTAAACCTTCGATTGTGAAGAGAATGCCAAGAGCAAGAAGACCCTCCACTCAGAAGTGGCGTGTTTTCAGGGATTGGTGCCATCCCTCTGCATGCCTCAATCCTGCAACCGGCTGACTTTTTCTCTGGCAGTTTGAGGAGAAACAGCTTAACTCCAATCTCTGCTAAAGGCTACTGCCCCATGATATTGGACACATTTCAACATCATGGCAGACATGTTTTTTCAGAGGGATGTACGCCTATTAATCTTTGAGAAATTTTGGTCTCAATCGACCAATATCCCTCATTTTATCTCCAAATGGAACCAATCCTGGGTTTTGACATTGCTTGGTTTGAATCTATTTGAACTTCTAGCCTACACTTTGCTAAAGTCACTATCATACAGGTCATTCAGCATGCAGGGTAAGAGATTTGCATGCCATTTATGTCAACCCAAACTCGTGTCAGTTCTGACTGGAGAGTTCAGTGGCTCTCTTGACACAGTTGGGTTTTGTAGTCCAAAATAGGTTACTGTCTGTTGGTAATGAAAGAGTCATCACTCCCTCGCTCTCATCCATAGACAGGTCGAGAACAGTGTCCATGCAAGATCCTGTTTGTGCTCTCAAGCTCTAACTTGAAGCGCACAGAGACAAGTCATGACACATGAAAAGGCCTCTTCCTTCCGGTGTGAGCCAGAACATAGGATATCATGCTTCAAGCCCTTTCTACGTGGCTGAAGTGGGCCATGCACTTGGCATACTCTGACATCTCACCAGAAAAGAGTCGACTCACATCAATTACTGCTCAGAAAATTTGAGCAATCTCTGTGAGCCTCACATTCGAATGCAATGTTCTGACCGAGTATATAATAGAAGCTGTTGGCTGGCATGCAGAGTCAACCTTCTCAAGCCACCATCTTAGAGATTTAGTGTCACAGAGGCAATGCTGAATCAGGTAAGTCCAGTGGCAGCAACACAGATGGACTCTAGACTAAACTTGGTCAATCAACACAGCCTGTTTGCTTCTCTGGATTTGCTGGTGAAATTTTGTAGGTAAGACAATTTCAGTAATCATCTTCTTAATCGTATGTTAGGGTCACAGGTCAAGTGACCCCAGGCTGTGTTGATTGTGTAATTATGAGAACGGGTTATCATTCACGTGAAGGAATTCAGCTATTCTTCCTTAGAAGGATACCCAAGGTAGAGGTCAGATGCTCAGCATCCCCTTCTATTACTTCTCCTAATGTAATGTGATTGGGGAATATATTTAAAGGAAAAAGCACATTTTAAAGTAAATTATGTTTCTCTGTGAATACTTACCCAATCACATTACTTAAAAACCCTCTCCACCACCCCGCTATGCAAGCATCCTCGTTAGTATCTCAGTCAGCTAAAATCTAGAGACACCTGGCAGTGCCAAGGAGAGGTAATGGGCAAGAGTTATTGCCCTTCATCTATTGATATAGACAGGGAAAGATAATATTTCGTCTTTTAATAGGGCTGGATTTGCGAGGTAGCAGGCTAATACTCCTAATGTAATGTGATTGGGAAAGTATTCTTGGAGAAACATAATTTACTTAAAAATTTGCTTTCTCTTAGCACTACACCATTACAGCAAAGGGAGCTCATTGTGAACTTTATTGACTTTGCTTAACCCCCCCCCATGTTCTATTTTTTATTTTGCTTCTTTTATTCCTTGTCACAAGAGATAAGATTTCATTGCCAAGATTTCATTTATCTGAACCTATTATTTGGATGATAATAAATGTTTACAGTGGTTTCTGGAGACACTGAAAGCTTGTAGAGGAAAGCTGTGTAATTGTTACATTCTGATTTAGTGGATTTCAAAAAAACTTTCTAAATGTTATGTTCATCAGCTGAAGTTGCACATATTGATAAATCATTTTGCTCCAGCAGTTATTGCCCTTTTTTCTTGTAGTTGGATACAGTATTAGGCAGCATCTTGTGAAATATACTCAGTTTCTAATAGATTGCTTTGCAAAAATATACATGTTATGGTGCTCATACGGTGAAGCAAATTTGACAGATCACTTAGCTTCTGTGATTTAGTTAGAACTATTGCCCTATTTTGATTTGCAGGTGGATGTAGTACATAAGTCTCTTTATGAATCGAACTAGTCTCACAGATTTTAGTAGAATCCCATTAAACTTAGGAAAATAATGTGCCTTTCGTCTGAAAAAGTGCATGTCAGGAAATCATTGCCCTGTGATATTTGTTAGAGTAATGGCCCTGTTGATTTGGATCCTGATCTATGCAGTTTTCCATGAAACTTTTCTGTTTGTTATGTTCATCATTTGAAAATGTGCATATAAACTAATTATTCTTTATTTATTGTTAGAATTTTGTATAGCAGCTCAATGTAGTCTGAAAGAATCTTGGGAATTTAACTAGTCCAGCAATGTTTGATGGATCGCCTCATCTTGGTTCATATTACGGTTCTTGTCTAAAAATTCACATATTGGCAAATCTTTGTGCTGCCGTGATTTGGTAAGACTTAACCATTTTACTTACAGCTCTTTGCAGTATATGACAGATGTTTGTGAATGTTTCAGTTGTCAGTGTTTTGCTGTATAACCTATTACACATTATGGTTATCATCAGAAGATATTCATGTTGACCACTCATAGTACTTTCCCTACTTTCAGAAGAGTTATACGTTTCTTTTACTTTGTGACTCATTCCCATCAGGGTGTATGTGGAAGAGGATGGGATATATTGACTTGAGCAAATTGCTTACCATTCCTCTAGTTGCTTTTTCTTCCTTTTCTTACTTTAGTGGATAGCGAGGCATGGATATCTATGTTTAGCAGATAGTGAGGCATGGATATCTATGTTTATCAGACAGTGAGGCATGGACATGTGTATTGAGCAGATAGTGAGGCATGGGTATCTATGTTCAGCAGATAGTGAGGCATGGATATCTGTATTGAGCAGATAGTGAGGCATGGATATCTGTGATTAACAGATAGTGAGACATGGGTATCTATGCTTAACAGATAGTGTTGTTGTTGTTGTTGTTGTGGGGCTTAACGCCATTTTTCAGCACACTATAGGCTATACATGGCGGCCAGTATTAATGGTGGAGGAAGAAACTGGGAAATCCCCGGAAAGAACCACCGACCCACGAGAAGCTACTGGCAAGCTTTCTCACATATCCACATTCGCCGAATCCTAGACTCGAACCCACGCAGACAGAGGTGAGATGGCAGTGATCCGTAATGGAAAGCGCTTTAGACCACTCGGCCACTCGGGGCCCCATAACAGATAGTGAGGCATGGGTATATATGTTTAGCAGATAGTGAGGCATGGGTATCTATATTGAGCAGATAGTGAGGCATGAGTATCTATGATTAACAGATAGTGAGATTGGTATCTAGATTGAGCAGATAGTGAGGCATGGGTATCAATATTTAACAGTTATTCACGGGAAGGGTGCATCATAGCACTGTTGGTAGGGGTGATGTGACTGTATTTTACAGACCCATTGTTAGATAGAACCTTTGATATTTCCTTGGAATTTGCTCTAAACAGGTTTATTATTCCTTGGTTCTGCGACTCAATGGTCTTTGGTTTGATCCCATTCAGAAACTGCACAGATCAAGTGAGTTTTGTAATCCAAGTATGTTTCTATGATTACCCTGTCATCCCCAGACTGAAATTCATTTTCACAATGCAAAGAATCATGCTGTTGTCAAAAGTTTTCACCATCCCAGTTTCATGTTTGTTGCAAGATCATGTGCCTTGTTTAATTAACATTCCCTGCTTCCAAAGTTTCAGTGCTGTGTTGGTTTTGGCATTTGCTGTGTCTTCAGAGTGTAGATGATTAAGGTTGGCTGGTTTTACTTTTAATAAGCATAAGGCAATCACTGGAACCTGACTTCAAAACTGCAAAGTACTGCTTCATGGTAAAGTCAGGTTCCAAGGTCCATGGCATACGGCGGTGTTTACATCTTGTCCTTGTTTTCTGCTGTAAACAAGTATATGTTATTTTGCTCTCATGACAAGTGCAGTACACACTAATATTGCATATGAAAGGGGTCAGGCTTATGTCTAATACATGCTGTGGACACATGTTGTGCTTGTCATTTCGATGGGCCCCCAGACATTGGTTTTCACTGTAGTTTCAGTGGCTCTTTCACCTGTGTTCTGCAGACGTGTACTTGCACCTGTGTTGAGGTGTAAAGGAGGCCAGCTACCACAGTTAGGCCACCCCAGAGAACATAAAATGGTATCACCCATTTCTTTTTAGAAATCATTGCATTTGTTGCTTCTGGAGTGGTGTTCATGTTGACAGTATCTGCTTTTATGCCCAACATTGTTTCATCACTTTGGCAAGTCTGTTACCAGCAGTAGTTCTACCAGGATAATTGACCCGGGTGACCTGTGTTGATTCCTGATGATTGTTCTGCAAATCTGTCTTCAGTTCTGCTGATGCATCATTTGTCAGTAGTGCTGGCATATCCATTGTCAGCCATGCTTGTCATATCTTCTTGATTCTTTTCAAAATGGACATGTTTACATGTAATCACATGAGTTGCAGTTGGTGCTAGTACCACAGCATACATGAAGTAAAGGTGGCTCCTGATGTTTGAAAAAGGTGGTTACTTATGTCCAACAGTGAGGTCTGCATGATTGGATATTTTGTAAATCTCTCACAAGACATTCACAGTTATCTATAGGCAGAAGGTGGTACTCAACTGCTGTGTACAATCCAAGCAGAAACAACCCCAGTGAAGCAGTCATCTTGGCACCCAATTTAGGCTGGTATATGGTATAGGTCTTTGTTACCTCTTTATTGCACATTGCCATAAGGCCTGCAAAAGTAGAGTGGTCAGATTATATACTCTTTCACTGCTCTAGAGGTCACCAACTTGATGCTGCTGTGCTAGTGTTGATTCATCATGTGTGGCTGTCATTGTGCTTGTAAGCTTGCCTGGTTTTTGCTCTTGGGCTGTATCATCAACATCCATGTTATGTACAGCAACTGCCATGGTTCTTATAAAGTTCTGTTTATGGTTGGTTGAGGGCTTGACTCTTAAATTGCTTACGGATAATATTGACTGAGGTCCCAAGTGTTATAGCATAGCTGGTGGTTTAAAAAAATTTGAAACCACCATATTACACCAGATTGTGAGCTGTGGAATAAACAAACTGGTAGGACATTGGTGAGTGTATGCACAGAAGTTGCTTACCAAACCTCTCCTTTCTGAGAAAGTCATAGGCCTCAGCTCATTGCTTGGCTTTGATGAAATTGTTTTCTTTTAGCATGTCCCAGAATGAGTCTTCTTTCTGCAGTAAAGATGGCTGTCCATGAAGACTACTTGTGAAAGTCATAGGCAACGGTATTGTACTTTGGTGTTAGACCCATACACTAATGATGGCAAAGCAGCTGACATAGGTGACCTTAGTAATGCAGGAAGCCAAAAAGATAGGTGCAGTCAGCAAGTAGAAAATGTGTGTTGGTTTCCTCAGACATTTTAGCAATTGCACAGAGCAGGTCATCCAGATCATGGCCTTGTTCAGGCATATAGTATTGCAGATGTTGACAGTCAAAATCAAAGTGGCCTTAAAATGCAGATATACTCTTGCAGCAGCTGTGGCAACCTTTGATCATGATGCATTGTTGCTGTAAGCTATCAGAGATTTCATTGCACTAATGTTCAGCATTGCACATGTGTTGGCTTGTAAAAGGCCAATACAGATTCGTGATTTTGTATGTTGAGCTACACGTCCAGTCAAAATTTTATCCACATCAAACTTTTTGCAAATGTTCTCATAGGAATCAGTGTTGATAGCATTGTTAAATGTGACCACTCCTGTTGGGAGCAGAACAGCACACTACATCTGGTTGGGGATTTTTTTCATTAATATTACTAGTAAAAATGGAACTGGTAAAATCTGCACATCTGCATTTCACAAAATGATGTTCTGATTGTTGGCATGAATAGATGGTTGCTAACACTAAACCTGCAACTGGTGGTTGTATAACAAAAGGCTGATTTTGCCAAAACTTAATTGGATTGCTTGACCAATTGTCCACAACCTCCTGTGACCTGACAGGAGGTAGCACATATGTTGGTTGTGTTGATTAATCTGGTTTAAATGAAACTATCACACCAACATATTGGGTTTGAATAGCACTTGGGTAATTTTTGTTTTTCCCTCATCAGCATAGTTTAAAATGGCTCCTGTGCTATATTCTGCATTGCCGTTGAAGTGAAATTCTTGTAGCAAAACCATTTCCATACTCTGCTTAACAAGCTGCAGTATTGCACATGAATGTCTTCTTGATTCTAGTTGGGTCAGTGACTGTAACAGGTGATCTGCAAATGTCCTGTTACCCATGTTGGGCTCTGAGAAATTTTGCTCAGTCAAGGATGGTTCAACACTCTGACTGCATTTAGTAACAGCAGATTTATTGTGAGAATGACCATAACAAGCAATTCAGTAGCTGTTGCTATTTCCAGTGGTTAGTACAGTCTGGATATGCTCGAAAATGTAGTACAGGCTGCCATTTCTGGACTGACTATGGACTACATTGTGGTGCCTGAGTGAGATAGCATCATCCTCACTGACCCAAACTATCATCTCTATCATGAGGTGTTCTTCCCCATGTTTTCATTTGAAGACTTATCCAGGTTTTATTTTGCTGGCATGTGCATGGCATTCCTACCCCAGCTTTTATCAATGTCCCATGGCTTTATGCCATGTCAAACAAATAAACTCAACTGGAAATACAGTTGATGGAAAAAATAGCACCCTACTTTACTGTATGTTATTCATGTGGGTGGTGAGTCCAATGGGGAGTCCCAAGGAGTCTCCAGAAGAATGACACATTGGTGTAGACTGCATGATGGCAGCATCCAGATCTTGATACAGCAATATTTGCTAGTTAATATACAGGAGTGCACCATCACAACAGAAATTAAAGAAAAGTACAAAAAAGTACAAACACAAGATATATCTGCCTGTTCTGGCTTCTTTAGTAAATGTGCTGCAAGCGCAACTTTAAACCATTGTCGTCATTTAATGTCACCCATATGCTGAAACTCAGCTATGAATCTGGCAGTGTTAGAATGGCAAACACAAGCATGGGTGTTGCCTTAAAGGTCCTGTACTTAATGGCTGAAAGTATCACACCAGTCAGCAGATTTGCTACAATAAATGTGATTGGTTATTATCACTGGGATTCAATGCAAAACTTTAAGAATGTTGGTGGTCTTACCCTCATCTGCAAGAACTACACCATCAGCATCTAGGGTGCCAGATTTTACTTCATTAGCCTCCATAGGATTTAGGCAAAGCTTCCAATCCATATAAACAGAGTCATATGGGCACATAATGACAGCAGTAACCAGTTTGTTGTTTCTGCTAAGGTCTGACATGAAAGCTTTGGATCTGCTCTAGAGTTATTAAGTACTTCTAAGAGAGGGACTAGTATAAGGTGAAGTTGTTTGCATTTCAACATGCATGAGGAAGGGAATGATGACATACCTGTATCCTACTTTTATGAACTGTGACTGAGATTTATTTGCATGTGGTAATTATGGAGACTTCTAAAGCAGACAACTGATCAAAATGGCTGCCCCTATGTGCTTGAAAATAATCCCAAACTACTGGTAGTCCAAAGTACTTTAACTTTAGCTGTTATTAGAATAGATAAATTTTAATTTTGCCAGAATATACAATACCAGCAACTGACAATGTAATAAATGAGTTATTAAACATATACAAATTGAGAAAAAGGTATCTGCAAGTTTGTTGTTTCAAATTTACCTTTGAAGTCCAGGAAGTGAAAATGACCAAGCAGAACTAATAGTCTTTTGAGAGGTACACATCTGAAGTGAGGCAAAGCTGTATACTCTATAACCCAAATTACACCCATCAAACATATATTTTTAAATAAAGGGAATTAAAAGTTATTTTAAAACTATTGTAAGATGTACAAGGTCTTTTTTAAATAACCAGAATAACCAGTGAGGAAAACCTGGGAAAATCTTTTTCTTTAAAACTCAAACCCTGTGCTACATAGGAAACTTGAGCAGGACCTTTACAACTTACTTTGTATCCATGTTTACCACATGAGACACCATCCAGTGTGAGGGTCTCAACATCAATGTACAAGCATCAGGATTCTAAGCCACTCTGATTATCTTTGGCTTTCATCATTTAAATTTGTGTTATACTTAGCTTAAAGACAAAAAACAAAAAATGGTGGAGGGGGGAAATGACCAGACATAAGCAAGGAACATGCATCACTGGTACCACCTGGCAATCCAGAAATCAACAAGAGAGTATTGGTGCAACTCATGCAGAAAGTGCAAGACATCAGCAAGGAATACAAGCTGCTGGTGCAAGAGTATCTGCTCTTCATGATACTGACATGTACTGGTTCAGATTGGAGTGAAATGAGGATGCATGTCAGATGGACATTTTGCACTGGGGTTACCCAGAGAATCCTAAGCTCACCTGCAGGCAACTAGGGTTTATTGCAATTTCTTTGTCAGAACAACAGCCAAAGGTTGTGCCCTCAGAGGATCATGGGCTCAGTCATTACAACAGTAAGATGGTACAGGTTAAAACCTGTTATAATGTGGTTCCACTTAAAATGCGATGGCAGCATGGCTCCCATTTTTTAATTTAAGGTGACCTCTCTTTTAACATCCTAGATACATGCTCTCGGAAAAGCCAATTATTTGTATCCATAGCAGATTATACGATCAAGAGGTTAGTTAAAACTGGTGACATTGAAATTTCAATGCACATTTTCTATGGGGAAGTTTTTTGAAAAATTTGTTAATGATATCCCACTTATATTGCGATGTTATTCTTTTGTCCCTGAGCATCACATTATAATGGGTTTTACCTGTATTTAATTGTCTCACTAGCAGTTAAAAGTTATATTAAAAAAAAGACATACTCTATTACATCACAGTAATCAGTCAGAAAAACTCATGGTAAATCTGCATACAGAGGGCATGGTATTGGTGACTCTTGGTGAGCATGTTGGCAGACATATTGAAAATTTGTTTCCAGATCTAGTGATATAAAACAAACTAAAACCTTCATTGACATCACTGCCATGTTACCAGTAAACCACATCAAGAGATAAGAGGTGCATTTCCACAGGGGAGATAACCCACCTCTCCAGATCAATTAAACTTTCATATTTCACCTGAAAAATTTTTTTGAGGATGACATTGTTGCATTCCATACATAAATTACAAGTATACAGTAAATATTGTAGATACTGTTCACGTTACATATTGAAACATTGTCATTGATCATTGCTGCCCCCAAAATCACAGGTTTAAACCGTGGTTTGATTTTTGCTGCTGGAATTTTATTATTTGGTGACTATCCATGAAAGCAAAAAAGCAAAATGAAATCCATATCTTGGCCAAAACAAGGCTCAACACAATTGCAGACCACATATCTAATGTGTACTGTGATAGCGACATCTCCAAAGATGAGTTCAAGCTTATTCAAGATGAAGTTGACAAGTACACAACCATGAAATGAAATATGGGCTGCATGGCACAAAGCATACACTTCAGTTATAATCAATAAGTGGGAAAAAAAGGAATTAATAGCCTGTGGAAGAGCCCAAGATCATTAGATCATAAAGATTCTTACTGGGTATTCATCAAAAGCTGTGATGTCTGTAAAAATGACAAAAGCGACAGACCAGTCAGAAAGAAGGGCAGCTTTTTGGCTTGAGACTTATTCCTAATGCACCAATAGCATACGATAGACTTTTCTGAATAACAGGTGAACAAAAATGTTTTGCCAAGATGGCCTATTTTTGCATTTTTACATGCTTTTGTTTTAGTCATTTTAAAAGAATGACAGATTCCTTGCGCACTGTCATCCTCATCTGATATATCCTGCAAATCTGCAGTAGAAAGACATTAGCATGCTTACTTTCTTTGAAGAATCTTTATATTCAGAACCTTGTTACATTTTATATTAACAGCACCCTCTGCAAAGAAAGTTTGCATGTGCCCTAAATGAACAGAAAAGATTCTGAAGTGGCTGTTGAACAAATATTTAATGACTCGATGTATGAGTAAATTTGACAACACCCATTTTGAGCCTGCCCCTTTGGGTGAGTCTCTGCCTGCAATGTGTTTTTTCCCCTTTTTTCCCCAGCACTACCTCAAATATTGGCTACCATTACCTTTTCCATACCCTCCAGAAATGGGTCGTACCATGCCTTCAAAATACAAAACTTCCCAAAATTGGATCTTGCAATAAGGGAATATATGGGATTGGTATGTTGAAAAGTTTTGACTATGATTCTTCATGTTCCCCAGGCACAAAATTGGATCTCAAGCATGGGAATAATGACCCTCACTCAAACTCTGCAGAGAGATTAGTTTGTAATACAGTGACTGTTTTGATATTTAAAAATTGTTGTATACTTGTTATCTCCACATTTGTGATACAGAGCCAGACTAGTTTTGGCTGCCTTTCTTCCCTGAAATGTGGATGATGAGGAATGAAATGGTCTGTGAGATGGACGGAATCAAAGAACATTGAGGAAATCACCAACCAGACATGCAGATATTGTCTAAGGACTGCATCAGCATGGCTTAGCATTTTTTCTGGCACCTAACTTTATATAAAAAAAGATTGACCCCTATGTCTTTCATATATTCCAATTAATTTTCTAAAGCATAGATGGCATCCAAATGTAGATGTTAATTAACTTGCTCCGAGCATTGACAATTTTGAAAGTGCAATTGATTGTCATCATAAATATGGCCTTCCTCAAGCAAATAAGGTATGGTTGCACCATGCTTTATATTCCAGACAGGTGCTTGCCACTATACTTAAATATCTGCTGTAACTCTTTAACAGTACCAAATTTATGTAAAATTTTTAACTTGAGCATTTATGACTAACATGGATTAAAAGGACAAATGTAACTCTGAAACAGTTTTATAGTGGAAAAATACTTTTATTGAATGGACTTTAACTTGAAGGTACTCCATTTTTATCTCCATTTGTCTATACAGGTCATCTCTCATTGCTGCTTAGATTTTTCTGCAGAAAAATCCTTTAAAAAAGTTACTGATGAATACTTTTTCAGTGATCAAGAATTTGAGGACTATCCAGCAATGTTAAATTCTCAGAGTACTGATTTCCTGTCATCAAGCCATGTCATTCCCATAAAGAAACCAAATAGAAAGAAGGATGGTAGCCAAGCATGGAAGGTACATGTCTCTTATTCAGTAAAACAGTCTTCCAATAATGTTATTTTCCAAGTCTTCAGAAGAAGAAGGTGTTCTTGACAATTGTTTGTTTGTTTTATTTGTAATGTGTAAGGAGATTGTGAGATATTCTCTGAAGCTTTCATTTTGTTCTCCATCTGTTTTTTGTTGTATTTCGTATCTTGAATTTTCTGTGTGGTTTCACATGCTTTTTCTTGCCACTATACCATAAACATACCAAATTGATATATAGTTCAAGTATTATATGACCTAGATATAATTTTCTTCGATTTTCTTTCTTGTGTCTAGTAATCTAAGTTTTATCATGAAATATATTTTAAATGGTCCAGTTTTGAAAAATTTGATTATGTTATTCAGAATGTTTTGTTTGCTTATATGGTTACAAAAATTTAATTTAACTTCATCTTTGGTCTTAGTATGAGAAAAATGTGATTCAGATATTACTGTAGTGGATTCATTTTTTCGTAGAGTCATCATTTTCAATGTTTGTTTTTTTTGTGTGTGTGAAAATTGACATTTTTGCTCAGTAGCAAGTTAAAAAATGCATGAGAAGACATAGGGATAACTTTTTTTGTCATCATTATTGTCATTATTGCAGGAGTTAAGTTTTTAATGACTACCATAAGGCAGAACATTATCTATAATGATGCTGTCTGTCAGTCCATATGTCTGTTACCAACCATCTGCAGTTATCAAACTTTGTGGATGGCTTCCACTTGGAGTACGGAAACCCTATTAATTTATGGTTCAGAACCTCATGGTCAAAGGTCAAGATCACTGAAAGAAGAAAAGAGATTTCTGCACAAGGACTGAACATCTCCATTATCTGCAATTACCAGACTTTATGAATGGCTTGCACATGGTGTGAGGAAGAACTCTGTTGATTTTGAAATCAAAAGTTAAAAGGTTAAGGTCACTGTGAGTGACAATACAAAATGGTTCTGCACAATAACATTAGTTCTACATGATATACCTCAACCAGCTTTGTGGATGGCTTACACTTGACCAAGGAAGAATGACACTGATTTGGGGTAAAAGTTTAGGTCACTGACTGAAATAAGAAAATTGGTTCCTGAATAATAGCCTTAGTTCTCATC
Source organism: Megalonaias nervosa (assembly GCA_016617855.1). Taxonomy (NCBI): domain Eukaryota; kingdom Metazoa; phylum Mollusca; class Bivalvia; order Unionida; family Unionidae; genus Megalonaias; species Megalonaias nervosa. The sequence continues at coordinate 46,908 of JAECUM010005789.1, forward strand.
GTATACCTCAGCTAAACTTTGTGGATGGCTTGCACCTGAGGCAAGGAAGAATTGTACTGATTTGGAGTCAAAACATCAAGGTCACTGACTGAAAGAATAAAATTGGTTTTTGCAGAATAACATTAGTTTTACATTACAGACCTGGCCCAAAGTTTGTACATGGCTTGCACTTTGAGTAAGGAGGAAGTCTGTTGAGTTCAAATTCAAAAGGGCAAAGGGCAAGGTCACTCTGACTGAAAGAAGCAAAACTTCAGTTATATAACCAGTGATATAACATGTATAAAGGAAAAAAAATATTTCCAGCATGATGATGACGATAGAGATGCTGCAAATGCATCAACTCTTAACACAACATTATTATATTAGAAACCACAGAAAATAGTTTCCTGTGCACCACGTGCTCAGTTATGATGATTAATTGCAGGGAATTCCAGTCAAAGTTATGAAGAAATCGCCAGCCTGTGAAGAAAAACTAGGTCCATTGAAAAGCGATGACTTACATGTGGTATTGTTTCAGACACCTGTAAGTTATCAAAATCGGCTTGCAGCTTTTTACTTTCAGTAGTTTCATATTTGTTTTAAGTTTCTATAAACTAATTGATAAATCTTCATTTGTTTTAAGTTTCATGATGGGAGTTGTTGTTAAAATATCCATACTTTAATGTTCACATTGCAATTTTGTTAATGACTATTCAGATGGGACTTTTTCTCTCTTGAATACAAAAATATCATTTTGTGGAAAGATTAGTTTGTCCTGAGTGTAAACTTTTTAGCAAAAAAAAAATCATTATTTGAAATTTTAAAATTTTGTTCTAGTTTAATTACAGAGTGTAAATAACATAATTTAGTTTTGATTGCAAAGTATCCAACTGTAAGATTTTTGTACGAAAAAGTAATTTTTTCAAGTTGATACCGAAATTCTTTGGTTTTCTTTGATGTAAATAAAATCAGTGTAATGATGAAATCTTCAAATGATTTCTATTGATTGCCTGTTACACTACTAAATTTTATAGTGTTATTCATTATTGTGTGCCATATACAGGGTTCCAGTGGGCATGGTAAAATCCTGGAAAAAATGTTGTCATAGAAAGTAATGGAAAAGTCCTGATTGAAAATGGCCAAAAATTTAAAAGTAGTGGAATGTTACCACTGGTAGCCTTTTTGAATTGATGGATTTTAAAAATCATGGCTGTGACAATAATCATGTTTGCTAATGTTTCTAAATCTGGATATAAGTGCACATTTGCAGACTGATTTCATTCTTGTCATATTTATTGTCTGTTATTATTTCCTAAATGCAAACCAACTTTCCAGTCCTTTAATTGTAATAATTAAAGATATTTAGTCATTGGAAATTAAAAAATTCATCTTGATAAATTCATGGGAAAGTCATGTGATAAATAATCAGATTTTTAGTAGGAACCTTACATTTAGATAGGGGGCCCCGAGTGGCCAAGTGGTCTAAAGCGCTCTCCGTTATGGATCACTGCCATCTCACCTCTGTCTGCGTGGGTTCGAGTCTAGGATTCGGCGAATGTGGATATGTGAGAAAGCTTGCCAGTAGCTTCTCGTGGGTCGGTGGTTCTTTCCGGGGGTTTCCTGGTTTCTTCCTCCACCATTAATACTGGCTGCCATGTATAGCCTATCGTGTGCTGAAAAATGGCATTAAGCCCCACAACAACAACAACAACAACAACAACATTTAGATAGGGCCTGGATAACTGTGTAAGATACTTGCTTTGAATCTCTTGCAGTCTAAACAGAATTCTCACATGCACAGTAGCCAATAGTCACTGTCCTTGAGTACTGTATGCTTTCTTTGTCAAGAAATGATTGGTATATGCGTTTTACCTGCATACCAAATTGTCTCCCTTAGTGAAGTTTGATAAAAGAAGTCGCAAATAGCAGCACCATGACAAGTTACCAGTTCCATGTCAGTAACAAGCACAGTAAAGCCATTGATATAGATCTTTATAGGTTCTGAATGAGGTAGAACAAAATATAGCTTGATATTGGTAACAAACAGGAGTGTACATACTGTATTGCAATGCCCCATTATCATCCAGGCTGGCTTATGGCACTAAAACTGCTAATGATATCTTCAATTTTTTATAAAATAATGTAAAAAACTGTTTATGTTACTTGTACTACAGAGAAGAACTATCTGTACATAATTAAATATTCTGGTTTTCTGTTTCATGCAGTTTTGTAGCGGTAACTATATCAGTATGTTATAACAGAAAGAATAGCAAATACAAGAATGCAAGTTATAACATTTAGCTAAATGCAAAGTGTACTATTAACTATTTTTTCCAGTATGAATACAAGGAAGAAAGCCCAAGTCCACCAAAGCCATATGCTCAGTATAGAGATAAATGGAACCATTATCATGTTCGAATGCCATGCTCAAATCTAAATGAGTTCCCAGTACAGGAAAAGGTATATAACGTTTTATAGGTAAAATTTGTAAGAAGCTGTATCCTTTGATTATTATAACTGCTTACACTAATTCTTCATTTTATTAAGAATGGAAAAAATAAACTATTAAAAAGTGCAACACTAGTTTAATTTGTAAAGGCTGCAAATTCAGATATCAAAACCTCAGATTAAGTCAAAATAAATTTATATTTCTCCATCAGATACATTGCTTGATCACATTACCACTTGGAAATATACTCAGCTACATCAGAGTCAAGTCCTCTGAAAGATGACTGTGTCAAGTCCTCCTGAAAGATGACTTCATTACATCATATAGATGAAGGATTAAAACCCCTTGCCCACACCAGGTGACCATCCATATACCAGATGTTTATCAATTTAAACTTTTCTTACACTGTTAACAGTGTCTCAGAGAATTCATTGCAGTTTATCATAATTTTAGACCTTCCAACATATGTTTCTTTGATATGGTCAGTCAAATGTTTGATGTACCTGGTGCCTACAACATTTGTGTCTTTTCTGGTGAATTTATTCATATTTGTATTTATTGCTGGTTGTTGTTGTCCATGCAGTATAGATCAGTAACACATGTAGTTTTCACTGAAGTATTTATATTGTGCTGTTAAACTTTGGTTTATCATGCATTTCTAATAGCTTGTCCTGGGAATGCAAGTTTGCCCGATTGAATAGTTTGTTTAGTTGCTGTATACACTTTTTTCTCTCATGGAGGTGAAAGAAATGCAAAAACTCTAAAGTCACTGAGGATAATTATGAGATGTACCATGCTGACATGAAATATACATTGTCATCTGTATATCTTGGAATCTTTTGCCTAGCTTAGAAGGGAAGGAGGAACCACACCTGGGAATCTGTATGCTGTGTTGGCAAGGTGGTTCACAGAGCAGCTCACCACATGATGGCAAATGCCCTAATGGCTTCTTGTGACTTTGAACTGATAAAGAATAGACATTCTCTTGTAATCTTCCCTGAAACATCACCAAGCAGTGACTCTGTGCTTTATCCCTTTTGTTTCTCCCATGTATTCAGGGTCCGAAAGGTGGGGTGGGAAAGCAGGTAGCAGAGGAGTTGCCACTTCATCTCTTCTTTCATTTTCCCTTCCTTTTCATGACCGTGCCAGGGGTCATACAAGAGAAGGGATGATCATCGACAGAAAGACCACTCAGCAACAGTAACAGCCTTTTCATGGCCAGGCGAATTATAGGCAGCAACATGCCTCTAACTTTTGCAGGCAGAATAGTAGAGGGAAAGAAAACAAGTCTCTTCTCTCCATGCCTCATTGCCAACTGACAATAGCTTGTCCTTCCTGCCTGTCAGCAACCCTCATGCAGGTGCTAAATATTTTTGTTTCCCCAGACCTGGATCATATTCTTTCTGGCAAATGATTGGGTAATTCAAACCATCATGGAGGGGCTCCAGATCATGTTCATCTAGGCACCCCCCCCACTTTGTCTTCCCTCATGATGACATAGATCCCTGACAATCCCACAAAGGCAGGCATGTTAGAGAACAAGAATTTGCTCATAAAGAGGGCAGTTGAAGTAGACCGAAAACAAGTCTCCCAGGGTTTTTATTCTAGACTGTTTCTGTTTACAAAAGCCAAGAGGAATTTGAGACTGGATATGGACTTAGCAGGTTAAATCAGTTTTTCACTGTCCTGAAGTTCAGGATGGAGATGGCAGGGTTCATTGATCTGTCTGTTTGAAATGATGAATACATGAATATGCAATCAATTTTGATCGGTCTGATGTGTACCTATTCAGATAGTATTTTATTAAGTACCTTCACTTTTGCTACCATCAGCTAGTGAACCAATTCTGTGCCCTTCTCTTTGGCATCAGTCTCAGCCTTTAGGCTTTCAATAAGACATTCAACTGCAGCATATCCTATATGTGGATCTCCTCCCACACAGTGACCCTGGAGTACTTCCACCATATTCTGCAAAAATACTCTGTTTGGTTTTAGTTCATATATGCAGTTTAGCGTGAATACTCTGTTTGGTTTTAGTTCATATATGCAGTTTAGCGTGAATGGTCAGTGTGGAGAAATCAGACCTTGTCCCTTCAAAGAATTTTGTTCAGCCAAGGATGGAGTTTCTCAAGCATATCAGTCTGGTTTCATCTTCCTCCTAGATGAAGTGACAATGTCATTGATGCATCATCCACCAGTATGTTCATTTCTTTGAGTTTCTTCAATTCCGTGACCTGCTCACTCTAGCAGCAGACCGCTCTACCTTGACTGCCTTTACATGCACCCTCTACAGATGACCCTACTGGCCTGATCTTTGGTTGTTAAGATTACCAATTATGATCTCGATCAAAATAAAAGATAATGTGGCTACCAACAGGAATACCTTTTGAAGCCTCCACAACCCGCTCCGAAGTCATAATCTATTAAAATGCCAGGTCTTATAATAGTTTGTTTGTAGTGATCCGCCTATTTAGATCTGCATTATACTATGTGAGTACCTCAGCCTAATACCATATACGCATAGAAGTTGGACACATTCTGGGCAGGCTCAGTGTCCTGGCTGATACATTATAAAGGAGAGGCCAGCTGCTTCATATGAGTTCTCTCACCATTTGTCCATCTTTTCACTGAGTTTGCATTCTGTGGACTAACAAATATTAGACCTATTTGCAACAGGATGGAACAACAAAATGCTGACTTTTGTCTCTATTTCCAGACTCAGTGGCATTCACTTGATACTGTTTCAATCAGCTGGGAGGGTATGTGGGCCTGTTCCTTCCCCAAATAATTTTAATACTGAAATTAATCCAGAAAATAAGGGGCAGCTTGCAAAATGGTTCTGATTTCCTTTCTCCAGTGGAACAGTTTTTTGAGTCAGTAGTCTGCTGAATTTGGTGACAGACATACCTAGGAAAATCATATTGTCTTGCCTCCCCTCCCACCTTCTACTGCTGAAGCAGCTGAGGTCATCAGTATTCCATCCTTGTCAAGAGAAACTCCTCTTTCATGCCTGACTCATGTTAGGGATGTCCTGTGTGAAAAGGAATTCTGCACTTCGGTTGTGGAGAGGATCTTGACAGCTGGATTGCTATCCACTTTGAAGACATATGAGGGGAAGTGACTAGGTTTCACTGACTGATGTCATGTTAACATCACACCATTTTCAACCTCCATTCCCAAACTTGCTAACTTCCTTAAAGCTAACCTCTATCACAATGAAAAGATACCATTAAATAATTTTAGACATGTTCAGACATCACAGAAGAGATAATATTGTCCAGTTATGAAATACCCAGCACCCTCTCATACACAATGTTTCCAAATAGAACTTCTCAGATGCCATAACATGGCCAAGCTTGTACAAATTTGAACCCCCGTTTTTGACCTTGCTGCTGTGGTTATCATACAAGACTTGTTTCCTGATAACAGTAGCTACAGCTTGCCTGGTGCATTAGCTACACGCTCTGCCCATGGATCTGAACTACATTCAATTCTGTTTTGATGGCTAAGTTGTGCTAATGATGCATCTTGCTTTTGTATCTAGTCTATCTATAGGCAATCAAACAATAACTATTAGCCTTCTGCCCTCCATCAACCCTGTATGTGAATTCAGATCTTATCTGAGGCATACAGAGTGTGTTCATGGCAGCTGCCCAAAGCTCTTCGTACTGGTCAAGTTGGGAAAACAAGACATAACCCCTCAATCACTTGGCTAATGTGCGTTTATATGATTGGCATACTATGAAATCAAAGAATCAGGTATGACTCTTGAAGATTTCAGCTTACAAATTATGAGCAATATCCTTGAGCTTGGCCTTCACACATAATGTCACAATTCGAGACACAGTGGAGTCGTGCTCAATCTACTTTCTCCAGTTTCTATTTTATGTGACATGGCTTGCAAAATAGAGAGCTCAGTCTTGTCATACCATTGGTAGTTACCGAATTACCATGCCCTGTTTGTGACAGCACAACCTCAGTCCCTGGCACAACCTTACGACATTTGCTGGATTCACCCAGGACTCGTTGACATGCAAGTTCATAGCAACTTGCAGCATCCCACAGGGATCGCTCTTGCATCAGTATAGCAACATAATCTTTTGTGATGCCATCTTGTTTGGAAAAGTTATTTCAGTGGAGCAGTCATTGTGTTCCTACAGGGTGAATGGGTATAGGTTGGATGCTGAAACATTTCCTCCATCTGTGAAATGTTTTAATAAATTATGTTTCTCTGAAACTACTTACCGGATCACATTCCTATCCATCCCACCATTCCTCACAGATGGAGTATCCTGTTATAGGTTTCACACAAGCATAAACTGGTAAGCAGTCAGTATACAGGTGGCTACCTAGGGAGATCAAGGGAAGTTAATCTGTGAGAGTTACAGCCTTTCTTCGTTATGACATATAGATGGAAAGATGTGGGGGGGGGGGCTTCAGAGGTAGCATGGTTATTTCGTAATATTAAGTGGTATGTAGTTTCAAAGAAACTTAATTTACTGACTATTTCCTTTTTTCTTTTCCAGATCTCAACACAGGTTTGATGCATGCAAATGATCTTTCGTGAAAAATGATAGATTGTTAGGTTTGGTTTAACTGATCAAAATTTAAGGTCTCAGCTTTTGTGTTTAGAGGAAAATAGAAGCAGTGAAGAGACATAATTTACTAAATATTTCCTTTTTTCTGTACCATATCTTGACATTGGTATGATGAATAGAAATGATCTTTCAGGGACAAGGAAAATTTCTTTGGTTTAGTGTAACTGAACAGAATTTAAGATCACAACATTTTGTGCTTAAATAAAACATAGGTTTGGTTTAATTTAAGGTCACATCTTAAATTTAAGGTCTCAACTTAAATTTTCTTGATGACTGCAAATTCAGTTTGCATTATTAAAACTGCATTTAATGTCTTATAAAATGCAGTACAGTTAAACCTGTCTTGAGCTACCTCAACCTCTACTATGAACAACTACCCATCATTTACAACCACAGTCATCATGCATGGATTGATTTTATTATTGAAACACACTCATAAACAATGGCCTGCAGAACGCGAGCAGTGACCATGGCTATTTGGTGAAATATATTTCTTGACACTTCTATGAGTAACCACATCACAAAAACCAAAAATCAACACCACTGACCTTGATTTAATCCTTTGTAACTGAATGCTTAGGATGGGATGCATGCAGAGTGCAAATTATTTGAAATAACACTACTGTGAATGACCTATCACAAGAACTGAGACAAACACTACTGGCTTTTATTTAATCCATGGTAACCATGACTACGTAAATAGTAAAGACGATTCTCATAAATAAATTTTAAAAAGTTAGACTGGTTACCATTTTCTTCATTATTACAAGTCATGCATGTAACATCACTTGTTATGGATTGTATACCAGACTAAAATACATGTCAGTAACTGCCATTGTAAAGCTGAATTCATGTAGATACCCATTACGATTAACCATTCTTTCTTCAGAGGGAATAGTTTAGACTTTTGTAGTCAGTTCAAAGAGTTGTATTGTTTCTTTATCTTTTGTGAAAACCCATAAATCACCAATAATGTGATACTGAAATTTTTTTTAAAGGTTTTCATTATAGTGGTTGAATACATCATTTGTCATTGGAGTTAATCCATTATGCCTGGGGTAAATGAGGTCTTTGTCTTTGTTTTTAATCCTTGAAAGTGAGAATTGTTTTCTGGATTTGATTGTTATTGTTTTAATGGGATGTGTTGTTTGCTTCTCTTTTTTGATCATGCATTAAAACACATACACCAAGCTGTTGTCTGTTTAACTTGGTGCAGACAATTCAGACATGATTTTGGTCTTCCACAAAAAAAAGCTGAAAAATTGAAAGGGGGTTTGGGGGTCCTCCCCTAACAGTGTCTTGAGGGGCAGTGCCCCCAGTCGGGGGGTCAGGGCCAAAGGCCCCCGGCCAAAAATGCATTTTACAATCATAAAAAACTGCTCCTGCTGCAACTTATGATCATAATATATAACAAAATAATCATCTGAAAAACTAACAAGCTTATCAAAAATTTTCAACTTGACTTCAATAATTTCACAAATTTTATTTTTATTGTCACATGAATTTGTTCTCCAATACTATTGGTGCTTAAGCTATTTCATGTGCATGTCAGCATTCACATCGTAATTAAGTCAATGATTTGGCAACTTTTGCTGCAAACATATTACACATCACTCTTTTCGTAACAAATCTGTAAAATAAATACTCAAGTACATCAACTATATACAAATAATTCCATATATTCACATGTCTTTTTCTCCACTGGACACAACCTGTTGATATGCCAATCAAACTCTTTTTGCAACTTTGGCAAAGATTTCTTTAGCTTTCCTTTTTGTCACCACTGGTTGTTTTTTTTGCTCAGTGTGCAAAATTGTTTCTTTTCTTTCTCAGTGAGAGCATTTTTCCTTTCAGTCTCCTGCTTGTATTGGTGACATGCAGTGCGCATATCCTTACAGAGGGCTACATCTATTCTCTCATGCAAGAAATCTTTTTTCTTATAGCAATTAACTGCGCTTTTTCCAGATGCCTTTAGGCCATTTTTTATGTTCTGTACTGAGTTGTAGGTGTCAATGTTTATCCTTCCTGATTTAGAATCAATAACATCATTCATAATGTTGAAGGAGGATTCAACTTGCGGGCCATGAAAAAACTCAGTAAAGACATGACCATTTTAAGATAAACATGGGTATCTGGAAAAAATATCACCACTCCCCCACCAGTGATCTATGCGTTGTCCCTTCTTAAACTCTAGAAAGGAATCAGTTTGGAATCTTCTGACTTCCAAATCATATTTGTCCAACTCATCCTCTTCATCTAGACATTTGATGCTAGAGTTGGCAATTTCTGAAGGTATGTGAGAATCAAGAGAGGCCTCTGGCATCTGGATGGATTGCAGCAACAGACTTCAGAAAATTGTTGTTGATAGGCAACTTGTCTTGCATAGTCTTGCCACAGGCAACATATGCTTCTTCAACCTGCAAATGTGGCAAAATAAAAACAACATAAATGTAATATATCTGATCTTGTACAAAGTATAGACTTTGTTGAAACTAAACTTAACTTCTACAACAAAATTGTACAAGTTTCATGGAGTAAAGGGAAACAGAGTATCTGTATTCATGAAATATATCAACTTCAGCAAGAAACTCAAGTGCGAGCTCTGTACACATTCAAAACCATTAACTGCTGTACATAATACATAAGGACTGCTTCAAAATTATTTAATAAATATGTAAAATTAATCAAGGCACTCGGAGAATTTACCCTTGCAAAATATTTCATAAAGAAAATGTATCAATATATATATATATATATATATATATATATATATATATATATATATATATATCTCTACAACGATGCAGTGTTCCTTGTCCATTCATACAAATCTGGCTACTGTAGCAGAAAGCCTCCAACTCGCTTCTATAAACAAGACCCGATTTCGCTGCGAAGAAGATATATAAAAGAAATACTTACCACCAAGACTGTAGTTTGTGCTTCGGAGCTTCAATTTTTCCGTATGCAGCTTCTTTTTAGGTGCAGTTCCAAACTCTTCCAACCATGATTTCTGTAATTTATATCTTTCTTGCAAAGGTCACAAAATGCCAGTCCTCAAGCATTCAGTTTTCTTATAAACTGACCAACTAACTTTCCATCAACTTTTTGCTCCCGCCATTCCCATTTCCATACGTTTTTTTTAAAGCCTTTATCTAAACTTCTCATGTCATGGTCTCTCTCAACAGCTCTGGATGCCATTTTTTGCAAGCATTCTTCTTCTTTCCATTGCCATCAGTTTCCATTACATGAAGATTCATTGGATGAATTTAAACTTTTGACCAGTAAAAATGCTCTTTATGAGAATTATGGGCTAATTAATATATGGAATGAATATGTTACAAGGGTTGTTGCAGAATGGGACCAGACAGACCTTTTTTTAAAAACTGGATCGGAGATGATATAAAAAATGGAATATATCAAGAATAATCTGAATCAAGTCAGAAAAAAGCGGAATTCCACTTTAAAATGGAGAAAAATCATATCTGACAATTACAACCTTTGTTTATTGAGTTAACTCCTCTATGTCATTGGTGAATTAATCCTTTCTAAATAAATTTATTCTGTTTCTGGATGAGTTAATTGTGTCTTTGATTTCTTTCACTGATGTGTGTGTGTGTGTGTGTGTATACACACACACACACACACACACACACACACACATATATTCATATTTAACCCATAACTTGATGAAAACCACAAGTCATTATTACAATCAATCACTGATAACATTAACACTTTAATAACAAAGTCAGAAAGTCCAGTGAAAAAAAGAAAAAGTTCTATCACTAGAGGAATATTACTGGAGTTCATTTTGCAATTAATGTACTGATACATGTACACATGATCATCAAATATAGATAGATATATATCTTTATCGCAGTGTAATTTTCAGATGTATGCATACAGTATTTTAACAGGAATCGTGAATAAAGAATACAGTGCATGAGAGGTGCGTGGTGTTCCTGATATATCGGTTTACCATGATATTTATGTCTAATAGTATATACCATGGTACTTTTTTGATGTACCGGTACATCGGTTGTTACCATCAGTAAGGAATGTTCGAAAATTCCTGAAAAATCTTGTTATGACTTTATTGATATAAACTGTGTTTTCATTATTCATGACAAAATAGTTAAAAAAAATTTATCTCTGTTTTACAAAACAGTTGTATTTGTCATAGTTTAATGATGGCAAATATAATTCTATTTGTGATCTTTTAATCAAATCTTTGACACCTATCACATTCGCCAATGCAGTAGCTAAATGAATTGTGAAACAGAATCGGGCAAAATGTAACTTTCAGAAAAACGAAATAAACCCAAACAAAAAGACATGTCGTGTTTTAGTTATTTACTTGTGTATGTGAATTTGTTAAGTATATGTATTCCATTGTAAGACTGGGAATCACCATATGATTTTTAGGAGTGCACATTTTCTGTCTGAAATTTACATAATTTCTCAAGTCAACTAAATATTTTCTTGTTTGTTGAATAAGTATGTTTAATGTTTACTAGCCCTCTAGCCCTCTCTGATAAATATCTTGCCCAGGTGTTGGAATCCCACTCAAAGTTTCCCTGCCAATTATATCAATAGCATAGCTATAACGTTGTAGGCTTTGGTATCAATACTTCATATTTTTATAAATAGACTCCCTGTCAGCACAATGTCTTTCACAGTATCTGCCATAGTGTAAGCTTAATCATCCTGCCTTAGTTAAAGTTTTTAGATTGCAACTTGTTTAACAATTAATGTACACATTGCAAATTCATCTACTGTATGGGACTGGAAATTCAATTAATGGGAGGGGACTGTGATTTTCTTTTGAGCTGAAATATTTTCTTTCTTTTATCTCAAGATAATTAATATATTTTCCTAATAATATCATGTATATAATATAGTGCTATTTTGCTATAAATTAGAGTAAGATAGTTTTTCAGTCATTGACAAAAAAAAAAAAATAGTCTGGCTCCTCCCCAAGAACACTGACTTGTTGGTTCCAAATATAACTACAGTATACTGTGGTACATATCGCAGTATGTTGAAAAATACCTTGGTATATTGGAGTACAAAATGTTTTGTGGTACCCAGCTCTACAGTGCATGTACGTAATTGTCATTTTTTCTTCTTAAGCAGTGTTGGATTTTGACTTTGGTAATCAGTCATTTTGCACTAACCTGTTATGAGAGACCACCTGTCATCAGACCAGAAGGTGTGGTCTCTCAAGACAAGTTTTATTGTACTGTCATCCCCTAATTGAACCATGGAGATGTGCATTAATTTAAAGGACAAGATAACTGGAAAAAAGTGCAGATTTGCTTAATATATATCTACATATGTTTTTATTTAATTCTTTCATAAAAAGGCTATTTAAATCCTAGTCATTATAGATGGTAGGTGTGGATAGCAGTTTTTTGTTGAAAGAAATAACCTAAATGAAACGTAACACTAACATGTATATGAAATCTGCAGTAATACCCAGAAGAATGTTCCTTTTATTTTGTCAGCTTGGACATGGAAAGAAAATTGCAAGACGTTGGGAGATCATAACCAGAGCTCTTTCTCAAGATATAAAGGACATAACTGAATTGGAGGTATTTAACAAATGTATTATATTACTGTATAATTTTGTATGCCTTCCTCCTAATAATTCAAGTACATTTCCATAAAATTACTTTGGAAACCAAATTTCATCATTAGAGTCTGGGTCATGTTCTGTTTCAAACTGATTACTGGTAACTTGCTGATAGCTTTGAGATTTTGGGGATACTGAAAATTTTAAAACTTTTCATATTTCATGCATATTGTTTTTGGTTGTTATTTTATTGTTGTTGGTTTTATTGGTACTTTTAACACATTATTGTCTATATCATGCTGAGGACATGGGAGCTAGTGCCTTTCTCAAGGACACATCGAGGCAGCAGACCTGGGCTGGCTTAGACAGGTATCGAATCCACAATCCTTCAATTTTGGGTTGGATGCTCTACCAACTGAGCAACTGGTTTCTCATCAAGGTGAATTTATAATATTGGAATAATTCATCTGTACTAGTCAGTCAAACCATGGTTAAGTTCTAATGTTTAATTAATGACCAGTCACTGTATATGTTGTCTGATGTGTTACTTTGTGAGTGTCAATCAAAGTCATGGTCTTGAATATTCCAGTCCACCCTTTCATGTCTAATCCTTTGCAGTGCATTAGCAACCTGAATTGTGGCCACCACTAATAGGGCTGCAAGAGGAAAACTGTCTGCCTCCTATGTGGTCCTCTTGGTCATTATGGTTAATCCTATCTGGAGAAAATTCTCTCATGCTAATTGCCAGGTGACCACTTATGCTCTAGAGACTGCCATAATTGGAAGCAAGAGAAGGACATACAATGGGTGAAGTGTGAGAGAAACATGAACTTCTCAGAGGCCAGAAAATTTGTGGAAGCCATCACCCACACATGGCAGATTCTATGCCAGTGCAGAAAAGGGGAATAAAAATATTCCACAAATTCTGTCTATACTCTGAGAGATTTTATTTATCCATGGTAAGCCAAGTTTACAGTCTTAGCGCCTCCAAAACTTATTCAAGCAACCACCCAGACCAGAAGTGAGGCAGAAAAGACAATTGGCCCACCCAACAGTATGACCATTAAGAAACACAATGTTACTAGTAAAAAAACTGATAAAACCCAGCCCATGAAAAGAGCAGGAAACTGCTGCTTCCATCAGTCACAGAAATAGTGTTAACACATAAGATTCCCAACTGTACTATTGAGAAACTGGTTCAAGATTAAGGATGGCTCAACCAAGACCATCAGACTGCTGGTACCAGTTGAAATGCCTGCTATAATCAAAATAAAGAGAAATTAAATGATCACCAAACTCCCGAAAGGATTTGATAGTCCTTATCAAGCTCTTCTGTAAGTTTGGGAGTCAGAGTGTGGACACTGGTGATCCCCCTCCTTTGCTTCCATGATTTTAATAAATATGTCTGACACTATAATACAATGGTACTACAGGCAAATATTGATGAAATTTGTCTTATGCTTAAAGAACTTGATCCAGTAGCCTGGAAACCTTTTTAAAGAAGATGATAGAGTTAATCGTAAAACGTTTGACGGGTACAATTTTTCAACAAATGTTGTTAAGGCTGCTGGGAGCGTATCCATCATAAATAACAAATTTCCTGCGAGCCAGATTAACCTCAATATTACATTACAGGCTTTAGCCATTCGTGTGTCCATACTCAATACTCTTACACTTTGCAAAATATTTCTCTCCCACCAGTCAGTTTGTCTGATCTTAACCATCTTGTTGAACAGTTACCAACACCTTTTGTTTTACTTGGTGACTTTAATTGCCTTTTGAGCTGTAAAGATATCAGCAAGAGAGGGAGAAAATAAAAGACTTTGTTTCAAAACACAATCTTTGCCTTTTTTTAATGATATGTCATATGCATACTTGCATCTTGCTGCAGGATCCTATGGGTCCTTAGATCTGACCATCTACAAGATATATATTTTATTTGACTTGGGAAGTTGATGTTGACATATTTGGCTGTAAACACTTTCTGGCATACTTAAGGAGTGATACTTCCAAACCTCAAGCAATCAGTTAGAGATGAGAATTGAGCATGGCAGATTGGGAAACATTTCAGTGTCTATGTGAATCAATATACTACAAAACTATATAGTAATCCATCTAATATGATGTGGTCTTTAGGCCCAAATACCAGACCTTGTATGTTCAGATGTACAAATTTATCACACAGTCGGTACACTTTACTTATAGTGTGTGCAGTTTAATATTTTTGATATTACAGCATGTGAACATATCACATTATGTGACTCTGATTGGTCCAAATAAAGCCTTGAAATTCTTGTGCATTATTCTCTTTATTGATTGGCTGTGATCATGGGAAAATTTTCCTAACCTACCTTCTGGAAATTTTTGTTTTTACTATTACTATAAATATTATGGTGGCCATTTTTCTGATCGATGCATGAAATGGAATTGAAAAAAAATGGTAACATATGTCTAAAGAAAGGTAAGTTTATCCCACAGGGGTATCACATATCATGCTTTGAAAAACGGTGTAAAATGCCAAGACAAGAACGACAACAACAATAAAACTAAGGGTATTGGTCAATTAAGAGCTGCGGTGAGGTACTTAGTATACCTGAAACATGGAATCCGCTCTATATACAAGTGTGGTTTGAAAGATAACTTATAAAACTAAATAAACTCACCACTGTTCACAGAAGAATGTGGACATAAACCGGTTTCCCAACTGACAGAACTTTATCCAATGGCAGCATTTTTATGTGGTAAAATAGCTCAAATGAGCTACTGAGTAATGTTTCTTATGTGATGCAGTTTTGACTCTAAATAAAATGTATTTATGTCTTCTGTAGTCTACTGCTCCAAATCAACTAATGCAAATATCCTGTCACAAATACATTATAGAAAATTTGAAATTTATGAATCCATTAATCACCCTTTCACATGAATATCCCAACAATGGAATGTTGAGTAGTAAAACTGACATGCTTTAGTATTAACATGGATTGTCCACCTAACTGGTATCGAACTATGTGACATGACATGCATTGGACATTCTGTGTTGAAAAATGATTTTGTCTGTGTAAAATGTTCTATTTATTTGGAAGGACACATGCTCTTTGATTTATAATTTATTTTAAAAAATTTACTTTTAAATGTTAATGGTTGTAGAACTGCATCTGGGAATATCTTTCACATGCAGCAAACGAAAGATGCAGCATCTGAGTTAGAATGAATGAAATTATGAAATTTAAGAAATTTGTTGAATAATGTCCAGCTTTTGCAAGCCAAGCAAGAGCTGAACATTTTTCAACTCGTTTCATAAATTTAGTCTTAAATCATTACCCATTTGAGATCATCTTTTTTGTCCTTACTTAGAAACAGCAACTGTCAGTACTGGAAATAATGCAAAATTCTGTTCCAAATCACAATCATAGTTATCAACACCCCAAATAATACTAAAAATACAATATTTGCTAATTCAAAAGGTTGTCAATAAATCTTCTCCTTTTTCAGAGCAAATTCAGTTAAATCAAAGCCTCCTGTTATAATCACATGTACATTTGGTTCGAAAGATTGGAGACAATGTTGGAGCTGTCAAAGCACCATCTTGAGCTGGTCATCAGATAAAGTTTCACTATTTATGATAGAAAATACAGCCGCAAAGCTTTGAACTGCATTGAAACCTTTCAAAAAAAATTAATCATCCTTTCACATTCCATTTCCACACTGAAAGCCTTGCTAAACCTTAAATCTAGCAAACTGTTAATATCAAGATATGACAGAAACGTGATTTGTTCATACAGTCTGGAAAAGTATTCTGTATTGTTGACAGACTAGTCACATTGGTATAAATGGTGATTAACAAGCAGATAAAGCAGCCAAAGCTGCCCAGCAGTCACCCATTACAGGCCTAGAATTTAATATAAATTTCCTTCTAGCCAAAGGTCTAGCAGATTGAGAAATTTATTAGTCCTGCTGAATTTTAATTAGTCCTTTTGATAAAATAATCTTAGATATCTAGATTAACAACACTTTTATATTTTAAATATCACCATGGTTCATGACTGAAATCTTGCTTTAGAAAACAGCCAGAAAGTAGCTGTAAAAAAGAATGGTACATTTTTATCTATCTTGTCATCTGGCAGAAAAGACAACTTCACAAGAGAGAAAGAGGAAGACTTCATTCACCCTGGTCATTATGAATTGTAGCTCAATGGGCAGATTATTTAGGTCAGTATGTCATGATACAGTGAAAGCAGGGTGAAAACAATACTTTGGAATGGAATGTGTCTGATTGCTAATCCTTTAAAGATGGAATGTTAATCATAATAGGGATTTTGATGACCGTGATACTCACTACATTGATGGTTTGACAAGTACGTAAGTCCATAGCTGCCAACCCTCACGATTTTGGTGTGAATTTCATGACTTTTTCAGCGATTCACAGATTCACGCCACGTGCAAAAAAATCATGAATACCACAATTTTCAGTTATTTAAAATCTTTAATAAAATAACCAATTCCCGTTAAGTGCTAGTTGTGATATTGGCAGTTGCCAAAATGGTCCAATACTGCTGGCTGTGATATTAGTAGAACTACAGCCAATTGATACAGTGGGCCTGGTTGGAAGCATTTTAGCCTGTTTTAATCTATATGTATAAGAGTAGTTTTACAAATGCTTTTGAGAGAAACGGGGGCCTAAATGGAATTTTGCTCTGCATGCATTGCCAACACTGATTTAAATTACCATTTGGCATCGAATCTTGAAAATGGCATCACCACCTAGGAAAAACAAAAGTATTGCACAAAAAGTGAAGTTTAGTTTGGAGTATACCAAAAACTGGCTGTGCATTCAGCCATCAACATTGATATACATCATGCTTTTTGCACACAGTGTGCCACAAATTTGAGTATTTGGCATGGTGGCAGAGACGATGTGAGGAAGCACATTGGTGGCAAAACACACATAGAGGTTGGGAAAATTAAGAACTCGCAGCAGGTTTCAGCTCTGGAATATTTTAAGCCATCGATGGAAGGCCTGCAAGCTACCAACGCTGAAGCATTGTAAGTTTTCTTGTTGAACACAATCTACCTTTATCAGCTGGATCCCATTGCTAAACATTTGTTCTGACAAATTTTCTCGGACTTGAAGATCGCTTCCAAATTTTCCTTTGGAAGAACCAAAAGTGCTGCACTACTTAAAGCAGTGTCAGAGAATGCCACAGAAAACTTGGTGCTTTGCATGCAAATGTCTTCATTTTCTATAGCAACTGATGGCAGTAATGACAGGAGCCACGCAACTTTATCCAGTGGTGGTTAAATGTTTCAGTCCTGAATTAGGCAGGGTTACAACTGAGCTGCTATCCATAGAAGCATGCTACGAAGCTTCCACAGGTAATTTGTTTACTTCGACTTATATAATAAACAGTTTATCATAAGTAATGTATGTCTAGCAACCACATCATAATTTTTCAAGTATAGAATTTATGTAATTGAATAAAACGTATAAAATAACTATATCAGATCTCTCTCCTCCCGTAATTTCCTGGTTTCATTCCAAATCAAAGCACTAAATTTTCTAAATATTATCAGAAATTATCGTTTATACCCCTCTTCATTTAGAAGATTCCCGCTGTCCATTTCCTAATATTATTTACTCATATTTATTGCTTTTGCCTAGTTTTGTATCATGTGATTTTCTTGCTTTATTTACTTTATTGTATCATTTTTGCAGGGGAAGATATCTTCAAATTGATTGATGCAGCCTTCAAAAGGTATGAGATTCCTTGGAAGAATTGCTTATGCTTTGGCTGGTATAATGCTGTGGCCATGACTGGCTCCAAGAAAGGAGTTGCAGCATTCAGTAATGAGAAAAATCCTGGCACTTTTAACCAAGGCTGCCCATGTCAGCTGGTGCATCTTGCTGCAAAGAAAGCTACTGATGAACTTCCTTTAGACCTGGAGGAAATCTTTACAGGTAACCATGTTTAACTTGTGTCTTCTTTTCAGCATGCTTTTTCTCGACCAATGTTAGCTCTTTCAGTAATAGGTATTTGAGATAAACCTTAAGTTCATCAGTTACAAATTTTTGTTGTTATTTGCTGTACCAGTTTTAATAGTCCTAGTGCCACTCACGTAATAACAACATATTCTTTTGGCATTTATATGGTCTTCAACTTCTAGGATAACCACATGAAACTGGTTCTTTATCTTTACAGATATTTATTTTTATTTGGATAAATCTTCCAAGAGATGTCAAGAGCTGAAAAGAGCCCAGGTAGAATGTGGAATCAAGGTCCGTAAGATTTTAAAGTATGGACCCACTCACTGGCTGCCCTTGCTCAACACCATTACCTGCATTTTAGAGCAGTAGGAGGCTCTTAAATCCTTCTTCTTATCTGAATTACCTCCAACATCCAACCAGACACCTGCAAGTGCTGCTGCAAGTGGAAGCCAGAGTGAAATGCCACGAAAGAGGGTTGAGAGAGTGGTAACCTTTTTTGAAAACCCATCTTCAAAGCTGTATTGCTTGTTCCTTAAGTTCATTCTACCATTGTTTACAAAAACCAACCTTGTGCTGCAACAAGAGGCACCACTTGTGCACAAAATGAGAAAGATACTGTAAGAATTGTTGATGGAACTGTATTGCTGCTTTCTCAAGCCAGAAGCTGTAGCTAAGGCTGCCTCTCTCATGGAAGTGGATTACGTCAAGAGGAGCAATACCAGAGAGAATGTCAGTGGCCAAGCAGCCAGGACATATATGTCAGATGCAAAAGAAGCTGGGTTGCTGTCATCAGCATCTGTTGCTGTATTTCATGCTGGTGAGTTGATGTGTCCTGAATTTATTTGACAATAATAGTTTTATAGTGTCTTCCATCACTTTATAAGTGCAGTATTGAATTTGTTACCAGTTGTAGAGATTTTTTCCATTGATTTATTTTCTTTTATCCATCTTTCCAGCTGTAAGACACTTCTACAGACTAGCATGTGACTGCAAATTAAAGAAGTTTCCTATTGACTGTGAACTCCTCAAGCATGCAGAGATACTTGATGTCAACCAGAAAATAGAAGCAAAGATAGACAGCATAAATTACTTTGTAAAGAGGTTTCCTCACCTATCACCTCCAGCAGAAAAAACCAACTCTGCATTGAATTTGTCAAGTTCCAGGTATAAAGCTGTTTTTTCAATATGTCACCATCTGCAAAATGAAACACACTTAAATTTTATTTTTGTTAATGTTTTAACATTTTCAGGATTATGTTTACACAACTAAAAAGATATGGCTATTTGCTTGCATATATATGCATTTGTGTGTCTTTGTGTTTTTATCAAACTTGTATTCCTATTTCTTATTTCAGATGGATTCCTCAGTGACTTGCATTTTAACAGGAGTGGAAGGAGTAGACCAACAGTGGGTGAAAGTTGGGGAGAGTCTAGCATCAGATGGAAGCATGAAGTATGCCTCTCTGTCTAAATTCATGCTGCAGCTCCTGTGCATTCCTCACAGCAACACTGACCGAGTATTTTCTCTAGTGAGGAAAAATAAGACAGACTTTAGCACCTCCTTAGGTACAGAAAATTTGTCAGCAATTTTAGTCACCAAGATGAACCAGCAGGCAAGAAGCCTGAACTGTTTCGAAGACAAATTTACGATCAAGCAATTGAGGAAGTTCAAACCTGCCACAGTATCATGTCGTGATAAATAACCACAAAAACAAGTGAAGTTTGTGAATACCATAATAAATAGAAATGCAGATATATTTCAGCATATATGTAGTGTTTTAGTTTTATTTTGCAATCTTGATATAGCGTAGTACTGACAGTTGAGTGAATGGAGTTATTGTCATGGTATTTTTCACTGATTCATGTCAAAATTCACTAATTTTTATCCTATTTTCACTAATTGCGAGCCTGGAGGGTTGGCAGCTTTGTAAGTCTGATTGACAATCTCTGACATACAACTTGACTTTATAAATCTTCTTTTGAAATGTGTCAAATCCTAATTGCCCTAACCCTCTAAGGGAGCGGGTGAATTTCAGAAATGTACACAGTTCTGAGAGAACATAGACCTTTTCCGATTATTCAGATTTTCAGAAATTACCCATGATGGCACAAATAAACATTGGTAACAAGTGAAATTTTATCAGCTATCATACTATTAAAATTATGAAAACTACTAGTAGGATTGACAGGAAATTTATTATCCTGTTGCTAGTGGACTAATGATCATTTCGACCCATACATTTCGAAATGGAATATTCCATATCCTGACTTTAATTATATTACATAAATCATCATGTACTTAATGCATGGCAAAATATGAAGAATGAATCTCCACAAACTTCAAAAGAACAAATCAGTTATTGGAGAGTGGCATCCTTTGTATAAAGCAAATCGAAGAGATATGGCATTGTGCCAGTTGTGTGTTGAACATGCTTACCTGACTCATGCATGCTTCATGAAGGGTGAACCACATCCAGAGTGCATACCATGCCAGGATTTTCATGTGAATTTCTTGAAGAAACTGATAATGTACCACCCCAAATTATGTTGGACTTGTTGATGACATAATGAATATCAACCACATATTGTAAGCTTCTTACATGTTACCATTATCTTTTACTTTAAATAGTTTTGAGAAAATTGTATAATTTATTACATTGCAGTGTTAACATTTTGTACTTTGTGTTTACATTTATCTGAAAGGGTATATCTTTAAGATTTTATCTGATTCATTTTACATTTTTGGACTTTTCATTTAGTTGACACCATACAGCCACTATTGCACCAGGATGCTGTGACATTCTAACACACACAGACACACACACGCACATACACACTTTTTGATGAACTCATTAAACTTTTACATGAAATGAACACTTATTTGCCATTGCAACTTGAATAACAAGAGTGTACAATAGAGTTCCAGCTGTAAATGGCCAAAGTCATCCACTTGCTGGAAATTTATGGCAAGAATCAAGTCTGTAAGTGTAAGAAAATTTATTAATAAGTAAAGACCTTCTTTTGATGAACTATGTAAACATGTGGCTAGACAAATGTATCTAGCAAAGTCATGTTTGTTGGAGCTTATTTATTATGATTTATTATGAATTATTGTTTCCTCTGCTGTTCTCCAAGTTAACACAAAAAATGCAAGACACTATCAGTGGCGGTAAATCAATAAGTACTGACAAGTATCTGCACCTATGCACTCTTCTTTACGTACAACAGTTAAATTTTATGTTGACAATGTTATTGTGGAAAGCTGCCATGCAAATTAGCAAAGTTTTACTTTCAGAAACTGAGGAATAAAAAATACTCTCGTATTTATTTGTGAAATTAATCTGTTTTACAAGAATGAGCATACACAGAATTAATGCTGCAAGTATGTGGATATAATATATTTATCATGCATTGATAATAGAGAATGGTATGTCACCAAAGAATTATAATAACTTAACCTTAAAGTTAGAATATATTTTACTCACTTTCTACTAATATCTTTCTCAGTAGATATTGTGTTACATCTTTGTGTATTTGTAAAAATTATTTGAATACGATTTAAAAAGTTTCTTAATTATGAAATATCTTTTTTTCAGACTGCTATCATTTCCTACAACTATCAGTACTATGACAAATGGAACTTTGAGACACTACATTACTATTTTGCTGAAGTAAGTTCCGGAGATTTTTTTGTTTTCTACTTAAATCTCATGACTCATTTATGGGAACGAAAAATAATTTGAAATAAAATCTGTTACACTTCTGGATGATTGGAACAAATGAAAGCTGTAATTTATTGGAATGAAGACACAAATTGCCATAAATAGAGGATCTCAAATGAGCAGTGATTTTTATACTGAAATCATTCAGTGATTTTTAATAAATATAGTATTATTACTCATGTAAAATATTCTATTCATCACATAGTTGGTATTTTAAGAGATAAACCTCAAGATTTAGCCAGAAGAACAAATAATTTCAGCAATACTTACTGCTGCCACAAATGCTGTACATAAAAATTGCTGTATAATGCAAAAATAGTCCCAGGTAAAGATTGACATAATTTACTTAGTTGTCAAAGAGCATATATTAAGATGGAACTTTTCAAATAACACTTGAAGAAAGATATTTTCTATAATATTCATTGAACAATAAACAAGAGAACATCATTTTGATTAGAGAGGTGAGTTTGTTTGCTCCAGTATCTTGACATTTGAACCAAGCTTGTCCATTGTGCAGTACATATAATCCATACCACATGATAGTAAGAGCTTAAAATGGACTGTCATCGTTGCAGTAGGATGCAGGAAGTTTCTCTGAGGAGCTATCTAAACATTTAATTTACCGAGGCTATGCCAAAGACCTGATTGCGGAGGCAACCCAAAGGGCTAAACAAACAAACTGCGATGACCTACTAATATATGGAGAGAAGGAAAAGGCTGATAGGTTACCATTTATCCTGACCTACCATCCAGACAACCCCAAAGTAGGTGAAATCATCGCGAAACACTGGCCTATCGTGGAATCGTTGGACGCACTAAAGTTAATCCTTTCGAACAAACCTGTAGTAGCTTACCGGAGACCAAAAAACGTCAAGGACATCCTAGTCAGGGCGAAGCTAATGCCAGTCACTAGCAAAGACTACCATAGTCAATCTGGCTCCTGTGGTGATAAAAGATGCAAAACCTGTCAACATATGATAGAGACCAGGACATTTTCTAGCACAGTGACTAGAGAAAAACTAAACATGCATAGTCCAAACAAAACGTGCAAAACAGAGAATGTAATTTATCTCATGACATGTAAGACCTGTAGCCTTCAGTATGTCGGAGAAACTGAAAAGCTACACAGAAGGATCAACCTTCATAGATCTGATTGGATGACAAAGAAGCTGTACAGAAGCTCAGTCGCAGAACAGTTCTCCTCCCCTGGCCACACTTTCAGTGATATAACACTTATTGCAGTTGCTAACAACCCCAAATGGAGTTCCGAAACCAGGAAAGAAAAGGAATCTTACTGGATACGCCACCTTAGAACATTGAAACCAAGCGGTTTAAACCAAGAAGACTAGAAAAGACAGCCATGCACAAGTAAAACTATCTTTTGCAGTCGACACATTTTACTTTTGAAAAATTCTCCAAATTTGCTTAATAGCCTACAATTACTACTATAACAATGAAATATCCAGGCTGTAATTTGTGCTTACATAAATGTACACATAATACCAGATGTCATTATGACTCATCGATTTCTAGATTAATACAAATAATTTCCAGTATCTGCAACAAGTTGATATAAACTAGTTGAAACATAATACATTTGGAGGTTTAATTCATGTACAAACAGCCATGTAAAGTTTTGCAAACACTACGGTTTGTCTGTTTTATTTGTTTGTCTTGTCTATGTTTTGTATATGCTTTTGAAAAAGACTCATTAAGAGTCGAAAGCGCTCAGGCTATTTAGATACTAGTTTTGCACTGTTCGTTGTCAGTTTATTGCATTTATCTTCATCAATCCCTGACATACCTGATCCCTTGCTGGATGCAGTGCACTTGAAAGGACTGTTATTCGCCATGTGATTTGTATTCTTTATATATATATATATATATATATATATATATATATATATATATATATATATATATATATATATATATATATATATATATGAGTAAGAGAGAAAGGAGATATTCCAGTCTTCATGCTTTTTTACCATATTGCCCCTGTGTTTAGCTGAAACTTTTGTCAAAGAGAGAAAACATTAATAAATAGTAAATGTAAACTATGAAAATACATGCCATACTCCTTCAGGGTTTAAATATTCACAATAGTTATATCCATATAGACTCCATTTAGGTTAAATCCCAAGAATTACCACTTTGCATGCTGTCTAATTTTCTTTGCAAGTATAACGACCTCTCCATTCCCAATAAATAAGATTATTTTTTGAAGTGCATGTACTCTTCCTGTACTTAGGGGCAACTGTTTTTTGTCTTTGCTCATGCTATATGTTACTTTTTTGTCAGTCCTATTGGCAAGTTCAAAAGATGTCACTGGTTGAGAAATTTACACGAGTAACCACATAGCATTTCCTTTCATTATACGGTACTGTATTTATAATACCCATGGGTAGCATCATTTCCCTATTGGCAGCCTCACTAATCTGATCTGGTCTGCCAAATCTTGACCTCAAACAGGGTGTTAATTCTGGAAAACCTGACTACAGCTGTAGTATATTTAATTAGCATGTACATACCACTACAGAGCCACATGATTCATGAACAATGGAATGGACAACTAAAACTAGAAGGAACTGCTTACCAAGTGATATTAATTGATAATGGAATATGGTACTGCACTTCTGTACACCAGTAAGATCACAGTCATTAAGTAAGTGAACTATACAGATTACCGTACAATCGTCAAGACATCTCCCTTTCTCTCGCCCTCTCTCTCTTTCTTTCTCTCTGTCTCTCATAATGGGGCATAATTTTTATTTGATCGTGAGGTGCAATAAGAAATTGTGATGGAATATGTCTTTGTCATGGTTATTCATCTTCAAACTTGTAAATTCTAATGCACATATATCAAATATAAACAACATATATTACTAATGCATGCTGCTTTAGCGCAATTACATCTGATGTACGTTAATTTTTAATACTGACAATCATGAAATTGTTCAAAATCCGTAATGTGGGGCCAATATTTTTTCATACACAGTCTCTTTCCCAAAAGGAAACATTATTTTACACATTATTTTTCATACTTTTGGAGAATTCTTGTCCATACGAAAAATTGTGTGACATACAATAAAGCGATTAGGATGACAAAATCCATATATAAGTCGATTCGGAGTATAAGACAAATCCAAGATTTTCTGGTAAAAAAGTATCATCTTATAGGCCAGCAAATATGGTAAATTTGCAACTATGCTTGATTGCATAGATTCTTCTGTATTTTGAGTACATAGCAATAGTTAGAAATTACAGCCTATAAAGAACACTTTCTGAAATGTTCTAAAAATTCTGTTACTGCCATTCTTTGTCAGATATTCTTTGAAGTTTATTCATGGTGTTAATTTTAAATTTCCAGGATTTGGAAGAGCAAGAGCGTCATGAATTCTTTTCCAAAACCATGAAGAAAATGCAGAAGCTTGCACTGAATCTTCCTGTTCTTTGTTCCTGTGTAAGTTTGAACTTTGTTAAAAATTATACAACTGTAGGCACTTTTTGCAAACAAGCCCAGATACAGTTCAGTATCTGCATTTCCATCTGTTCATTCATTCATCTATCGCATTTTCATTTCTGCTCACCGCTTCAGGGCCTAAGTGGTTAGAGCATCCACCTCGGATGTGGGAGGTCACAGGCTCAAACCCCAGTCGAGTCATACCAAAGACTTATAAAAATGGTACTAGCAGCTGCTTCGCTTGGCGCTCAGCATTAAGAGGTTAGTGTTAGGACTGGTTGGCCTGGTGTCAGGATAATGTTGCCGGGTGGGACATCATGCTATATGTCTCTGGCATGATGCATCAGTGCCAGACATCACTATAAACTGCCTTACTGTGGACATTGTAGCGATATGACTGAAACATTGTTAAAGCTACATTAAAAATCCAAATATCACACACACACACACACACACACACACACACACACACACACACACACACACACACACACACACACACAATCTCTGCTAATTAACGTTAAAGCCAGTTGAGATCAAGGGACGAAATATGATTAAGTTACACATTATCATTAGGCATGTCACATTCCACATCGGAGGGCATATCTTCAAGGTCAAAGTCACAGCTTGTAATTTTTTTAGTTTACTATCACATTTTCCTCTCTGCCCTGTACCTTTCAAACAATTTAAGATTAATGGATAAAGGCAATATCAAGACGTAATTTATGTCTTCCATTACACATTCAGTTGTGCTCTGTAACTTTCAAGTCACCCGAGATTAAATGATTATTCATCATAATTAGCAGATGTGTCACACACCACATTAGCCAGGCTTCGAGTGGTCAAGTGGTCTAAAGTGCTCACCATTCCAGATCACTTCCATCTCACTTTTGTCTGCATGGGTTTTAGTCTTGGGCTTGGCTACTGTGAGTAAGTGAGAAAGCTTGCCAGTAGCTTCTCATGGGTTGGTAGTTCTTCCTGGGGTTTTTCTGGGTTCTTCCTCCACCAGATATATTGGCAACCATGTATAGCCTATCTTGTGCTGAAAAATGCATTAAAGCCCACAACAACATACCACATTAGGGGTTATATCTTCATGGTTAAGGTCATGGATCTGTTTTACAAGTCTTCACCTTTGCACTTTCCTCTCCACTCTGTATCTTCCTGTCCAGTCTTTTAGTCCTAGGCCAATATCTAAGATTTCAGTAACATATTCCCTTCTCTCTCCCTTATGACCTCGTTAACATAAGTGGATGAATAATGATATACTTGTACATTGTCACTAGCAAATGTGTTGTATTCCATATTTGGAGCTCTATCTTCAAGGTCAGGGTCACAGGTCCATATTTTTGTTTGGTTGTTTTTTTTTCAGCATTTTATTATAAAAGCTTGTTTTTGAGTTTCAGAGGTGAACCATCATACAGTGATGTTTTTTTTTAATTTCAAGGCATCATGAATGACCTCATTGTTTCATCATCAGGATCAAGGTCACTAATCAGTTTTTTCTTGAAATACTTTACCTAACCAGAGAAATGCAATACACTTTTGCTAATACAATAATCACATCCAAAAATCAATAGCTTATGGAACGAGATGCCTGTCTTTCTATGACAGTCTTCCTTAACGATCACCACAAAGCCATTCTTAGATCAAAACCACTTTCTTCTAACTTTCTCTATCATGGTCAGATAGAAGATGTCATGAAACAGGCAAAACTTCATGCAGACCCCAAGTACAGCCCTTATTTATGAGGAAGGATGAGAGAAAGTGGAAGGACTCCAATGGGAAATCATCCTCCAAGGCCTTTCTTTAAATGAATTTAATGCATTTTTGAAGGGCCATAGATGACAAGATTTGGGGAGACTAGAATCACTCCCAACCAATTTTCTCTCACCATCATGTTCATGTCACTCTTTCCATACATTCTAGTGCTCATGAGAGTCCAGTACTACCACAGAATGGGAGAGACTTTGCGTTGATGACCCATGGGTATTGCAAATTATCCGGGAGAGTCTCCAAATCACATTCTAGGAACCTTCCCCATTGTCAGAAACTCTTTTTAGTTCACATTTCCCAAGAGTCCCACTCATAGCCTATGTTTCTGAGGCAAAAAAGGCAATAGAGATTGTTCACAGTGTATGTTCACTGGGAATTCTTAGCCCTTTAGGTTAGTGACAAACTTCCGTCATAGATCTAAGCTCTCTCAATCATTTAATTTGGGCACCATGTTTCTGGACTGGTTTTCAGTTCCATTCAGAAGGGAGATTCTGCATTCAGCCTAGATCTTCAAGATGTATACCTCTACATTTGAATCCACACTCTTCCTGGAAATTACTGAAGTCCAAATTTATGGTTACGGTATATCAGTTCAGGTCACAGTTTGGGGTTTTGAATATCAGTCCCCAGTTATTGACAGGAATTATGGACAGAGTAGTGTCACACTTCTGAACCACCTCCAAATCTGTGATTTCAATCTACCTTGATATTGTACAAAAGCACTAGATGAGTTGCATTTTATATCAAGACATGAAATCCCACGTTTTTATTTTGCTTCATCTTGGCTTCCTTTTCAACAGGGACAAATCTCTGATCTTGTTCAATACCAACATTTCACCCACCTGAATATACAGTTCAGAACCTATTTGAAAATTATCTGGTAATGTTTATCTTTCTCCTTCAGATATGTTCCCCAATCACATTGCGTTAGGAACATTAGCCTCCTACCTCGCGAATCCAGCCCTACTAAAGACGAAAAATGTCTTATCCTGTCCATTTTTACATAGACAGAGGGCAAAAACTCTTGCTTATTACCTACCCTTGATACCACCAGGTGTACCAGGTGACAACAGTTTTTAGCTTTGCTGTGTGCTGAGACATGCAGTGCTATAACCTCCGACAATCCAGACTATTTTGTGTTCCGATGGACCCATCCAGTGTTCATTTTGCATTTATGGTGCAGATTTATCAATCTGCTGCAGGTTGTATGGTTTATTTTATAATTTCTGCCAGTTATTTTGAGAGATTTGTCACTTGGCAGGACTTTGTCTTGAAGGACCACTGTCCCACGATGCTGTCATTGACCTTACACAAGGTCATTATGAGTTAGTGTACATTTGACTTTATTCACTTTTTCCATCCATTATGGAGCTCTTAATAATGAAACTCTTAGTGCTGCTTGATATTTATGCTTAGTTTATTCATATTTCACGCTGTTTTGATAGAATTATGGTTTAATTATTAACTAAGCATGTAGCATAAGTTTAAAGCAGGGCCATAGGTTTCTGATATGACACTTCACTGATCTGTTAGTTACGACTGTTTTTAGCAACCTAGTAATTTCAACACATTACTAGTTTCAGCTTTAGTTTATGTTTCTTGTGTTATTTCAGCAAAATATCAATTAAACATTCTATATGCAACTTGAAAGCATGGAAGTCTACCATGACTCCTGTTTTGTTTATATTATGCATACATTGTTTCTGCTATGAAGCATCTATAATATGTGGTTATGACTGTTTTGTTTTAGTGACTTCATTACCATCAGCGACACCTGGGGAACAGCCTGTACACATCAACATCTTAGAAATGAAGGGTTTCATCAGTGCCTTTCATTTCTGTAAAGATCACACCTGGGGAGATAACAGTTCTCTTTTGGTCCAATAACTCTGTGGTGGTGACCTTTCTTCTCAAACAGGGAGGTACCAAACCACATGTCCAGTGTGTTCTGACTTAGCATTTTCTACAGGGGTACAACAACCTCCATATCAACATACAAATCAGACACCTTCTGGCTTCATCCTTGGCTTGCCTGAGAATCAGTCCAGATGTGGTCATGTCCTTCACACAGAATGGGCCTCCATCAATTGGTCATCACTCGGATTTATGCACTTCAAGGGCATGCGATGATCAACGTCTTGGTTGGTGATGAGGTGGCATCAAAAGCTACCCACCTTTGTCTCCCCAGTTCCAGACACACAGCTTGGGTCATGGTATGCACTGTCATCCATTTGGGAGGGGATGTGGGCCTCTGCTGCCCTGCCTATGGTGCTAAAGTTACGGGGTTAGAAGATGATTCTAAAAGTCCCACTTTGTGGG
The DNA here is from genome assembly GCA_016617855.1 of Megalonaias nervosa. Lineage (NCBI taxonomy): Eukaryota > Metazoa > Mollusca > Bivalvia > Unionida > Unionidae > Megalonaias > Megalonaias nervosa. The sequence continues at coordinate 76,774 of JAECUM010005789.1, forward strand.
GACAAGCCCTGTATCACCGATATACTTTTCCTAACGATAATACACCCAGGAAGATTCTGGCCAACTTGAATAGACCACCCTCTTCTTCTACATGCTCGGCTTTTTTCAGGACAGCCTTGCGAGTCAGACAATTCAGACCTTCATATGTGGAGAGAATCTCGAGAGTAACCAACTGTATTGTCTCTCTGTGTGCCTCTATCCTTCAGCTGGCTGACTTTCTCTGGCTCTGTTCTTGGAGGAGAAACAGTCAGACCCCAATCGCTACCAAAGGTTAATGCCCCATGATATTGGACATATTCTGACATCATGGCAACATGCTTGGGTGGGATAGAGACCTATCAGATTTTTTAGACAATATTGGTTTCTTTGACCAATATCCCTTATTTGTCTCCAAAGGGATCCAATCCAGGGTTTTAACATGGCTCAATTCGAACCCCTTCAAACTTCTAGCCTACATATCCCTAAAGTCACTATTGTACAGACCATGTTTACTGATAGCTTTAGCTTCTGCATGCAGGGTAAGAGGGTTGCATCCCCTATTACATTTACCTGAATTCCCTTCAGTTCAGATTGAATGGTTTGGTGGTTCTCATCTCATGATACCATTGGGCTTCATAGCCCATGACAGATGACTGTCTGTTGGTAGTCAAACAAGCGTCTCTGCTTGCTTTCTTCCATAGCCAGGTTGAGTACAGCAGCCATGCAAGATCCTGTTTGTGCTTTCAAGGGTCTATGATCTCCGACACATTCTGACACCATGGCAGATGTGACATTGGGCATGATAAAGATCTCTTGGATCTGTTAGATAATTTTTATCTTCAGCGACCAGAATCCATAACATTGTTATTGTTTCCAAAATGGAATTTGTCTTGGGTTCTAACTTGCTCAACTCAAGCAAGTTTGAACCTCTCCCTCATGCTTCGCTAAAGTTCCTATCATACAAGACATGCTTCCTGATAGCTTTAGCTTCCGCATGCAGGGTCAGTGAGATACATGCCTTTTCAGTCGACCTGAACTATCTTCAGTTCAATTTGGACGGTTCGGTAGTCCTCCTTACACAACCAGGCTTAGTTGCCAGGAATCAGTAGACGTGCAAAGATAACCAATGCATTGTCATTTGTCCACTCTCTTCAATAGACAAGTCGAGAACAGCAGCCATGCAAGATCCTGTCTGTGCCCTCAAGCACTACTTAAGACACAGAGACAAGTCATGGCATGTGCAAATGTCTCTTCCTCGAGGTCAAGGCTGGAAAACAGTGCATCACCCCTCAATCCCTTGCTTCATTGCCGAAGTGGGTTATATACTCGGCATACTCTGAGATCTCCCAAGATCAGAGTCACCTCATGAGGATTACAGCTCACGAGATTAGAGCCGTTTCTGCAAGCCTCATTTTCAAACGTAACGTTTCGATCTGAGATATTACAGAAGCTGTTGGCTGGTATGCAGTCTACCTTCTTGAGTTTTTGCCTCAGAGATTTATTGCCACAGAGACAAACATTAGATCTTTTAGGCTGGTGGCTGCAGCACAGATGGCCACCAGACCTAATTAGATCGATCAACACAGCCTGTTAGCTTCGCTGTAATCGCCAGTGAAAAATTTTGTAGGTGAGATTTCAGCTTCATCTTCTCAACCATATAAGAGTCCTAGATCGAGGGATCCCAGGCTGTGTTGCTTGTGCTATTAGGAGAATTGGTTATCTTTTATATGGGGTATCCAATCACTCATCCCCCAGAAGGATACCTGAGGTAGAGGCCAGTTGCTCAGCATCCCCTCCTCCTATTACTTATTCTCCTAATGTAATGTGATTGGGGAACGTATTCAAAAGAAAAAGCAAATTTTTAAGTAAGTTATGTTTCTCCGAGAATACTTACCCAATCATATTACTTAAAAACCCTTCCAAACTCCCCACCATGCAAGCATCCACATTAGTGTCTCACTCAGCTAAAAACTGGCAACACCTGGAGGTATCATGGGGGAGGTAATGGGCAAGAGTTACTGCACTTTGTCTATCTAAAAATAGACAGGATAAGATGTTTTTCATCTTTAGTAGGGCTGGATTCACAAAGTAACAGGCTGATATTCCTAACATAATGTGATTGGGTAAAAAATATGCTTTCTCTCAGAGAATCATATTTCAGTCTCTGGGAATCTTTTCATCTCTCGAGTCTCCTGATTGTGGCAGCATATCTCATCTTAGGCCCCTGTGCATGAAATCATAGCAGATGATTCTTCAGACTTAATGGTGGCTGATGCTTTGCTCATAGGACTAAGAAGTCAGCAGTGTTTGGTCCTTTCAGGAGCTCTTGGCGAGACAAATCATCAAGACTGTAGCAAATACCTTTCAATGATTATAGTAGACTGTCTGGAAAGGACATTCTCATTCTATCCCACAGCTCAGCTGTCATCAATTACATAAGAAGAGTGGGATCAGTAGACCTCTATCATCTGGTTTGGGATTTTCTTAGGTTGTGTCATCATCAACAAGTCCACATCCAAGTCTGCCATATCCAAGGCAAATTTACTGTTCTGGCAAAATCACTGTCCCATTGAATTCAGCCATTATACCAAATGATCCATTTGACCCTCATCTTTAGTTGAATCTGCACCCAATAGGAAAGACCACTCATAGACATATATGCAGTGAGGTGGAACACAAATTTCCTGACCTTGTTGTTAGTTCCAGATCTGAAAGCCTGGATAGTTGACATGCTTTCCATGAACTGGAACAGTCTCAATGAATGCTCTTTCCCCAACCTCTCTGATGCTCAGTCTTGCAAGCAAAATGTAAGGGAATCAGTTGGTAGTCTATTCCTGATAACCCCTTGCAGGTGGGAATAATTATTTATCAATGATATATTTAACTTAGTAAGCCTAAGAACCTTGAGTTGCGGAACCTGCATGCCTGGCTCATATAGAGTAAACCTTTAAAGAAAACATTTCTCAAAACCAGTGATGTACAGAATTGGTGAATTCTGCCTCTTTGAATGCGTATAAGGGGAAGTGGAGAGTTTTCTTCCAGTGGTGTAAGTGGAATACATCTGTACTTTGAAAACTGTCACCATCACAGTTAGCTAACTTCCTCCTTTAGCTCAAAAGTGATACCTGAGGCAAATTGCAATGATAAGAAATGGTCTACCACAAAAGGGTATGTGAAGCTGAGCATCCATACTCTTGGTTTCCAAGTGGTTATGGAAACTATGTATAGGGACTGGACCTGTTACTGTCACCCAGTTTTGAGAAAATTAAGCAAGGTTTCACTGATCAGGTTTATTGTAATTTATAAAATAATTTTAATTTTGTGAAATGCTTCAGCCAGGATAAAAATGTTAAAACCTTGATAGAAACTCTGAGATTTTTTTACTTTGCTTATACCTTAAGTATTGTGGTAAGTTACTCAAATTTAGTTAACTACAGGGTCATGTTACATGGATGCAACTATATGCATACAACAATAATTTACCACTAGGAAATCAGTGTGTTCTGCATTTCATGCTTCCATGATAATGATAAAATTTTTTGGTTTACCTCGGTTTCTTATGTACTGTTGGTTATCAAGTTGTGCAGCTTCATTAATCAATACATCTTGCTGGGTTAAATACCAAATTTCCAAAGTAGGTCACTTTCACCGATTTCATGTTTCATTGAACTTGTTTCAGTTTTGCAGTTTGGTTAGCTTCTTGCATACTATTGGTCACAGAGTCCTGAAAATTGATGATGTTTGTTGTTCAACACTTTTCCACCAGAAGCAGGTCACTATGACCTATATATATATATATATATATATATATATATATATATATATATATATATATATATATATATATATATATATATATAATGCTTCAGTGACTTATATAATTTTCAAGTCCACTCTTGGTAACAGTGTCATAGAGCATGGTTTGAACACGCACTTGAATGAGATCAGCACCAATCTTCCAAAAGTAGGTCCTTTTGACATACATGTCATGCATCAATGACTTTCCTTAGATGAATAAGCATCCATGGTTGTCCAGTTGCAAAATTGATGAAGTCTTTTATAATGTATATTTCTTTAAGTAAAATAAATGCCTTCATTATTGGAGGTTGGAGACTGGGTTGACATGCAGATCATGACAGTTTCTTGCTTTTAGATGTTAAATATAGATCTCTATAGTTTCACAATCATCTTCAGTGATGTAACTTGAGATAATTGCAGATACAGTCAAGTCTGTCCTAATGGTCACCTGTGTTCATTGGTCACTTGGTCACAATAGCCATTCTGATCCCCCCTGACAGATTTCCTGTATAAATACCCTGTATTCAATGGTCAGCAGCCATGTGTTTTCTAACCAAACAATGGTTTCACTCTGCCAGAAGTGGTCACTGGAACATATCAACAATGACCACTTCATGTGTGTAAATTAAATACCTATTTTGCTTAATGAGCAAAGCATTGTTTAGATCAAGGCATACCACATCAATGAATGTTTAAGCATTTTTGTTCATATCATGATTGTACTTGCTGTAATCCAGCCATACTGTCAGACTAAATGGTGTCAGCATGTCAGATTTGAAAGCATGGTGGTTTTTATTCTTATGGGAGAGGGTTTGCTGGATGGTGGGTAAAGTAGTTGTGTTATTGCACAGAAATAGAAGTTACCTTTTGTGTTAGTGTGACAAGTATAGTTAGATGTCACTGTCTGTTTGCCTGTGAATTAAAGCTATCTCTGAAGAAAATGTTCGTCTTAAAGCATGCTTGTGAAGGCAGGTGAAGTATCAGTTCATGGGTCACAATGAAGAGCCATATACAGCTTTTGGTTTTCTTTTCATCATAGGCCTTTCACATAGGCCAGCTGTCTTTTGATCTTGACAAACTGAGCAACTGACTAAACCAGTTAATGCTTTTATAGCAAGAACAAACTAAAATCAGTGTATATTAACAGGATGGATTAATGTTAGCATGATACAATAACCTTTTGTGAGACATAATAAATTTGGGAGAGAACAACATATACCATTTTAATTATAATTTTCTTGTATAATGCACTTAAAACAATAATAATAATAATAATAATAATAATAATAATAATAATAATAATAATAATAATCAGTGCATTGTATTTGTTCAAAAATCAATTTTAAAAGGTGAACCTGTGTTGTGGTCACTTGTAGGCAATAATAGTTTTTCCTATTCCATGAGTGACTGTTATTGACAGGTTGGACTCTGTGTGTGTGTGTGTGCATACCTGCAAATTATATAATTTTGGCAATTAATATTAAATATTTAAAATGTTTGATTTTATTTTTATTCTCTTTCAGCCCATTCCTCTGCTTAAGAAAGGCCAGTCAAAGAGTGTAACCTTCAGTCAGCAGCAGATAGCCAGCTTGTTGGCCAATGCATTCTTCTGTACATTCCCACAGAGAAATACTAAACGACACCTTTCAGAGTTTTCAAAGTTTCCTTCCATCAACTTCAGCAGGTAGATAACATCAGACATGCATTCATTGTTACAAGGCCAGTTTAAAAGATTAAATTCACTCTTTAGCACAACACTCACCCCCACCCCTTTTTCATAAATTCACCTCACTTTCTTAGCCTGATCATATAAATATACATGACTTAAGAAAGTGGTAGGATTCATTTGACCTAATCTGTCACAGTAAATTACATTTTTGTTATTTTGTAAACTATTTGACCCTATCTAAAAACAATGCAAATCTGATTCAGCTATGCATAACAGCGAGTTTGTTGTTATTGTCAAGGAAGTAAGGGGAAATAACTTCAGAGAAACATGAACAGCAACTGGTCAGATAAATTTATCAAACAATAATTTCCATGTCTGAAATGTTAGTTTCTGTTTATTTGTACTAGCTCACAAAGTACTGGTTTTTGTTGTTGCAGGTACAACATTTTTAGGCACACACAATCAAGCATCACATGGCAAGATGGGAAATCCATAGCTGCCAACCCTCACGATTTTGGTGTGAATTTCATGACTTTTTCAGCGATTCACGGATTCACGCCGCATGCAAAAAAATCATGAATTCCCCAATTCTCAATTATTTTAAATCTTTAATAAAATAACCAATTTCCTGTTAAGTGCTAGTCATGATATTGGCAGTTGCCAAAACTGTCCGGTACTGCTGGTTGTGATATTAGTAGGACTATACCCGATTGATACAGTTGGCCTGTAGCAAGCATTTTAGCGTATTTTAATCTACACGTATAAGAACAGTTTTACAAATGCTTTTGAGATAAACTGGGACCTAACCAGAATTTTGCTCCGCACATGCGCCGCCAACACTGATTTGAATTATCGCTCTGCATCGCATCTTGAAAATATCTTCACCACCAAGGAAAAAGAAATGTTTTGCACAAAATGAGAAGTTTAGTTTGAAATATACCAAAAATTGGCCGTGCATTCAGCCATCAAACACCGATATACATGCTTTTTGCGCACAGTGTGCCACAAATTTTAGAATTGGGCATGGTGGCAGAGATAATGTGAGGAAGCACATTGGTGGCAAAAAGCACATAGAGGTTGGGAAAATTAAGAACTTTTAGCAGATTTCAGCTCTGGAATATTTTAAGCCATCGACGGAAGACCTGCAAGCTATCAACGCTGAAACATTGTTTGTGAGTTTTCTTGTTGAACACAATCTACCTTTATCAGCTGGACCCCATGCTAAACATTTGTTCCAACAAATATTCCCGGACTTGAAGGTCACTTCACAAATTAATGTCAAAATTCACAAATTTTTATCCCTATTTTCACTAATTGCAAGCCTGGAGGGTTGGCAGCTATGGAAATTATATATTTTCACATTTGAAAATATAAGGATATATTTTTTACATTTAAAAATATAGGAATTAAAAAAATTTCAAAATTATTTCACCAATAAGTGTCTGTATGTCATACTTAAGTATATAATAAATGAATATACCTTCAACATACATAGTTGAATTAAGTTCTTTTTTCATTAGAATCCAGTATTTCATTATCTTCAACATACATGGCCCAAAATAAGGACAGCTTTACATGTGATTCTGCTTTTACAACTTTATGGCCCTTTTTCAGACAACTGACCCACTTATGGGCAAAAATCAGTCCATGCTAGTCTGAATTCTTGAAGTTGTGTAATCTTCCATGTCTTGCAAAACTAGAGCAAGAAAAGGATGTCAGTCAGTAATTCAGCATATTTCTTGAAAATCTTATGCATGCAAAATATATACGAGGAGAGCAATGTGTCTACTTCTATTTCTTACATTCCAAAATAATGAATACAGCATATTCATTCCTTGCCATTTGACTTTACAATTATTTCAGCATCTTCATTAAATTATAGATGCTGCCGTAGAATGTATAAATGTTCTTGTAAATTTGTGAAGAAATAGCTCGCCACTCAACAATATTTTACATTTCCTAAATGACAGACAAAGAGCCATTTTTTATATTAATTAAACTTCACCACCACTTTATATGGAACTGTATAAATACATGTTAGTCTTGATTCAGAGTAATTTTAACTGAAATACTGTAAAAAGTTAATTAAAAAATTAATTGAAATAATAGGTTCGTTCTCATATTAATTTCTGTCAACTATGATAAACCAACTTTGCTTGGCAAGCATCAGATGGTCAAACAGGTCAGTCCGTTTTTAATGATTTATGTATTTATGGTGATATGTGGCAGATTATGCAGATAACTGAAGTTTAGTGTGTACTGCTTGAGTGATCGATTTACAATTTTATCTTGTAGTTACGCTTGTCTTTTTAAGAAGTCATTAGGGCTAGCACAGTGTATGAAAGTCTTTCATTTGCTTCTTACACTGAATTGTTTTAACTTGTATATCTCTTTTTCTGAGCACCTAGGTGCATATTTTTGGGTCAATCTGAGAAGTCCAATATATTTCGTGCATAACTTCAGTAATGAAAAATGGCAGCCTGAATCGACTGAAAGGTCACAGGTCAAAAACAAAATACATAGTAAAGAACACCATTTGAAGCACCCTCAGTAGCAGATGTTAGTAAGGAAAGCAGGTATTTATTCCTTATTTTTTGAAATCGCATTTGTTTATTCCCAGTATATGAGGACATACATTCTTTTGTATTCCAAATATCTTGGCAATCAGCATACCAGTAGACAAGGTTCCTTATACCATTTTGATCATTAAACCATACAATTTGGGTATTGGACTTAAAATGAGCACAGTAAAAATTGTACATTGTAATGAATTATAACTACTGGTTGTACCTAAAGTATATTATGTTAATTTCAAAGGGTAATGTCTTCAGTTAACTTCCACTAGAATGAACAGCCTGTTTTGTTTTTAGTTTCTGAAACTTTGCCCAGAATTTTACAAGTTTAGACATTCACATGCAGTTTTGCATTTGACTGCTTCAAACATGTAGTTGTGATGTTGATGTTAATAGCCTGTAACATTTAGAAGTTCCACTTACGAGACTAAGGTGTAAAGACAGTGGTGCATGTGCTTTCATGTACATTTAGCAGGCTTTTTCAAGGTAACTTTTGGACTTTATTAAATTTTTTTGTTCAGGTGGAAGTTTATTAAATATGTTTACCTATTTGTAATTTAATTAAGCAGGAGTTTGATGAATCTTAATGTCCTTTGCAGAAAAAAGAAACATCACCTCTTCTCGATTTTGTAGAATCAAAAAATTCAAACCGTTCCTAAAAGGTGCCTGTAGAGAGACGCTATATGATTAAATTGGTCTAATATCAAGGTGTTATGTTAATTAATTCGTTTTCTTTAAAACAGTCTGTTCACAGGTAAACCAGATTCTGTGAAGATGGAGAAACTGAGATGCATTCTACATTATTTCACTAGAGTCTGTGAAAAGAGTGAGTAGTATGTCAGATTTTTAAAATGCAGCAGACATGCTTTGCATAAAGAATTGCATTGTTGTTATTAAATGCTTTCATTTCTATGTCTCCACTGCATAGACATTGTTATCCTTATTTGCACCTGTCTGTCTTTATGTTTATTTGCTACAGGTTAAATTCTTAGCACATTTAAGAAGAAAACACTTGGTATGCATGTTTTATTGCATATGTTGATGACCTGATTAGATTTTCATGTCATTTAAGTTTTTTATTTTGCATTTTAAGTGGTCGTTGGTACATTTTGGACATTGGTTTTTATGGCAGAGCCAGAATGCTTGACTGATGCAAATGAAATTTGATAGACATATTGATATGTTTAAATGAGATGACTTCATTAGATTTGTACCATTGAAATGAATTTTACAAGTTTTATGAGGATTTGTTGCTGTTGGGTTGTTTTTCTCATTCTTTGAAGTTTGACATTTTTTGGCAACCTTAGGCCCTTAAGTATTATAAACACAAAATCCAGTCACAGAGATGTGTTGTTTGTCATTAATATAGTTTATATTCATCAAGCTTAATAGGGAAGTATCATCAGACAGTTCTGAAGAAGAAAAGAAAAACCTGTTAACCATGTATAAATTTATGTTATATTGGACCCTTTTTCTTATGCATGGTACACATGGAATTTTGTATGCCTCACCACAACAGTGTTAGGGGCACATGCTGTTATCCATCCATCCATCCATCCATCTTGGTTAAATTTTGTTTTGAGATTATTTCAAACACTATGGTGTGGGGCATCAGTGTGCCATGAGCGCATTTCTAGTTTAAGCCTTCGAGTTTGATTCATTATTTGAGGAAATAATGACTGTTGATTTATCACAGTTTTTGTACCATAGATTGAAACATTGACTGCCACCATCATTATTTTGAACTGCTAACTTCAGCATTGCAGATTTTTTTATATACAATACTGCTTTGGAACCAAAGTTAAATAAGTGATATCAGATTGCAATGAAACTTGATATTATAAATTCTTAAATACCGTATATACTTGTTTGTAATGTTATGTATAGGCTCATACAAAAGTAACAAAAGAAAGAGTGAAGTCAACAAGCTTTGTAAGTTTTAACAGAATAATTTATTTCCCTAGAAAACAAGGTAAAAATATGAAATAGGACTTACGGTTTGTGAATATAATCCAAAAATTAATCCTAGAATTGAAAAATATGAGTCTTATCACTGAATCCAGGTTTGAATCTCGATGAAGTTCCAATATGGAAGGCGATGATGTCAGATGAGGTCGTTGTACTGATGGCAACAGTTCCTGGTTGAATCACAATTTATAATGTACCCGTTCAGAATTCCAGAATAAATTTCCACTGTCTAATTTGAACAGTGCAGTAAAAAAAATGCCATTTAGCACGTAGCTTAGAATAGCCCTATCTAAGAATCAGTTTGTCACGCTGGAAATAAATAATAAAGAAAGGCTGTTTACAACTTAGCTAACATGTGGATCGAACATGACCTCAGTAATAGCCAATCATTTTCATTCAATGTTTACAAAATTGGAACCAAGGTTAAGAACTAGGTTAGCTAAAAATAAAAATGAAGCAAACATTTGCGTTCTAATCAAGTCAAAACAGAAGACTGAATTTACTGGGAAAAATATCAAATCCAGTAAAAATATTATCCTTACAATAAAATGTAGTGAAACAAAAATAAAAAAAATTTAAAACTAACACACAAGCAATTTAATTACATATTCATAACACTTCCCCCCATAAAGAGAGAGAAAGGTTTATGTAATAAAGCTTTCTTTTTACCATATGTAAATTATACATGAGGTAAAACAAAATTATATAAGAAGAACTCTCATGAATTATATAATGTGTACATGAAATAATATTTCTATACACGGGAAAGTGCATCTGCAATTAAATTATCTTTTCCCTTGATGTGCCTGATGTCAAGATTATATTCTTGTAAAAACAAACTTCACCTTAATAATCTTTGATTTTTATTTTTCATCTTGTCAGTGAAAGAAAGGGGATTGTGATCACTAAACACAACAACCAGAGAAGGGGCTGAACTAATGTAAACTTCAAAATGCTGTAATGCCAATATTAAAGCCTAACATTCCTTCTCGATTGTTGAGTAATTCCTTTGGTGCCTATTTAATTTCTTAGAGAAATAGCACACTGGATGATCAACACCATTTCTATCTTCTTGAATCAATACTGCTCCAACTCCAACATCACTTGCATCAACAGATAGTTTAAAAGATTGACTGAAATTTGGAGCTGTAAGAACCGGCGCACTTTTAAGTATGGCTTTTAACCTATCAAAAGCCTCCTGACATTTTTCAGTCCAAAGAAATTTGTTTTTCTTGCTCAACAAGTTTGTCAGGGGTTCAGCAATATTAGAAAAATTGGAACAAAATTTCCTGTCGTATCCAGCCATACCCAAAAATCGCATTAGTTGCTTTTTACTGACAGGCACAGGGAATTCAGAGATAGCCTTGACCTTAGCATCTATAGGTTTAACTTGACTATGTCCCACAATATGTCCTAGAAATGTTACACAAGTATGGCAAAACTCACTGTTAGATAAATTGATTGTCAAATTTGCATCAGTGAGTCTGTCAAAGAATTTCCAAATCGTGGCTAGATGTTCTTTCCAGGTGTCATTATAGATGATGACATCATCGATGTAAGCATCACAATTATCTAGACCAGAGGTAATCATATTCATCAAGCATTGAGAAGTACTTGGGGAACCCTTCATCCTGAACGGCATTACTTTATATTGATAAAGTCCATCTGGAGTCACAAATACCAAAATTTCCTTTGCCCTTTCCGTTAGTGGAATTTGCCAAAATCTTTTCAGAAGGTCAAATTTGGTGACATACTTGGCATTTCCAATTTTATCAATACAGTCATCGATTCTTGGTAATGGAAATGAATCTGTTTTTGTCACACTGTTCACCTTCCTATAATCAGTGCACATATGGAAAGTTTTATCTGGTTTCAGAACAGGTATACATGGTGAACTGCAGTCACTTTTACTGGGCTCAGTGAAATCATTCTCCAGCAAATACTGAATTTCCTTTTTCAAGTATTCCTGTTTGAGAGGTTTCATCCTGTATGGGTGTTGTTTCACAGATTTTGAATCTACAATTTCATCATCATGAAAAATATTGTTTGTCCTTGTAGGAATATCTAGAAACAAGTGATCATATTCGAATAATAACAGTTTAAGTTCATTGCTTTCTTGTTGTTGCAAATGTAAAAGTTTCTGGTCCAGATTTTTCATAATTTCCGAATTCCGAAGATTTGTTGCTCCAAGATCAACAGAGTCCGATTGAATTTCTTCACTTACATCCTCAGTTTGTGGGACAGGTACAACTAAATTAATTGCATGATTTACTTCACTATCTCTCTCAATATACTCCTTTAACATGTTAATGTGGCAAAGTTGTTTTTGTTTTTGCCTCCCAGGAGTATTTATGATGTAATTTAAATCATTTACTTTCTTTCCAACTGTGTACAGACCATAATACAGTGTGACCCCGCTATAACACGGTAGTTAGGTGCCATAGAACCCAGCCGTGTTATAGACCGAATCATGTTATAAGCAACCAGGTCAGTTAGCTGAAGAAAATGATGCATGTACCCGAAAAAATGTGCGGGGGGGGAGGGAGGTAATAAATGCGGGTGCAAAAATATGTGTTTCATTGGCACAGTTATCATCTTAAATTGATGCATATTAAATGAGAAATACACCTGTAGTGAAAACAAAGGAATATCTAATATTTTATTTTAGTCAGAGAAGCACGCATTGGTACATATACATGTATACTATTTATACATACATGTCTAATGTATAGCAATGAATAAAGTATCAACACTGTGTACTCACCCGCGAATCACATCACATACATTGAATCCACAGTACAAGTAATTCCATCGAAAATATGCACAAACAGAGATTTAAAATATTCAGCAATTTTGTCACAGGTCATATAGGTCTGAATTCAGTGGAAAAAAATAGCACAATCACGTAATGAATGATGAAACACATTTACTCAGTACGTCCCAAGTCGGTAAAACTTTGCATCTTAAGCGCCATCGGTAGAGATCATAAGCATAATCTTTTTTCCTGTAAAAAGGAAACTCTCATGGCACAGTAAACGTGTTCCAGTCACGTTGGAAAATGAAATAATCCATCAGATTCCATTTCTTTAAGTTCAGTACTGACTTTCTTTAAAGAAAGGTTCTTGTTTTTATCGAAGATTGTAGTTGGTTTTCTTTGATGAAGGGTGCATGCGTTATTCAAGTCACTGCTAAAGGACAGCTTTGGAGAACCAAACAAATGCCCGTTTCTGATTGTGGTGGCAACATCAAAAAATTGTATTGCATGAGTGAGATGGATTTTTTTCCCCATTTGCTTAGTACATTTTCATAACAATTGGTGCTTCAAAGGTAATGTTTTCTTTGAAATTTCAGCTACTATTTTATCTGGGTACATTTTTTTAGAAAAAATGAATTGGCCATCGTATGGTCAATTGTAGTTACTGTTCCTCCCTGCCTATTGAATACACAAGTGAGAGCTTTTGTTTTTTCTTTTTCTTTTTCTTTTTTTAATTTTTTTTTTTACATTTGTGGTAGTGGAGTGATGCTGCCTTCCACGCATGCGTCAGAAATTTAAAGAAAGGGTCAATCGACAATAGAGACGCAGGTGTTCTGGTCTGATGACAGGGATTACCACAGAAAACATGAATGTTCTGAAGGATTTAATTCTGAGTGAGAAGAAGAGGAATTTTACTTACCATCCACATACAAATGTCAGTCTATGTAAATATATTAATTACCAGCGAGCGGCCAAACATCTGACGAACGATAGATTATGAGATAATGCCTCGTCTGGTTGATCTCCGCTACCAGAAATGTAAATTTGAAAAAAAAAGCTGATATCTCAAAACATACAGTACTCATGCTAGATGTCAACATAAGCGGATTTTGATATAACAATGCACTGTTAAGATGGTTTGTCACTATGGACAAAGAATTTCTTTGTGTAACAATAGATAAATTTCAGTGCATTTTATATCAACTTTGCGGCTTCCTTTCATGGGGCCTCTGAATTTCTCTACTTCAAACCAATGGTTGTATATACCAGTTTAAACAGCCAACAATGTCGCCAATAAAAAAAAATTGCCAGATGGTATATTTTGCCTCCAATAAGGAAAAAAAAATCGCAATTTGCGACATTGGCGAAGCCCTGTACGATTCCTGAATAAACATTTTACACGTTATTTTTTGTACTTTTAAGAAGAAAACACTATTTTTTCGTGTATGAGAAAAATGCATATAAAATTTCAGGAGCCACGCCACGATCGTCTTGTATTATTCATATGCGATCTCTTCCATAAAATGATGATAAACTTTTTTTTTGTACTTTTAAGAAAGAATTTTTTTTTTTCGTGTACGAGAAAAATACATGTATATGAAATTTCGGGAGCCACACCACAACCATGTTATATCTGAATTCGTGTTATAACGGAGTGTGCTATAGCAGGGTCACACTGTACATGGCCTGAAGGGGATTTTGTGGAATGGGCAAGAGAGCTAGGACTCTATCACCAGGCTGAAAACTCCTATTCCTTGAGTTTTTGTCATATCTTGATTTCATTTTTAACTGAGTAGAGTGCAGATTTGCTTGTGCGACCTCACAAACCTTTGGCAACTTATACTTAAAATCAGAAACTTAATCAAGAAGATTGAGTTCAGTATCTTCATTAGAAAGAAGTTTCTGTTTCAACAACTTCAATGGTCCACGCACAGTATGTCTGAAAACTAGTTCACAGGGACTGAATCTTAAAGATTCTTGAACGGACTTCCTAACAGCAAACAAAAGTAAATGAATGCCTTCATCCCAATCTTTTCTTCGTATCAAAGCAATATGACTGAATCATATTCTTCAAAGTCTGATGAAATCTTTCTAAAGCCCCTTGGCTTTCAGGGTGGTAAGCAGAAGATTTAAATTGTTGAATGCCTAATTTGTGCATAGCTTGCTGGAAAATTCCAGACATAAAATTTGACCCTTAATCTGATTGGGCAGATTTGGGAAGGCCAAATCGAGTAAAAAACTTTATCGAAGCTTTTACTATGGTTTTGGTTTTAATATTCCTCAAAGGAATTGCCTCTGGGAATCTTGTTGACGCACACATAATGGTCAACAAATATTGGTTGCCTGACTTGGTCTTAGGTAAGGGACCAACACAATCTACCATAATTCTGCTAAATGGTTCGTCAAATGCAGGAATAGGTTGCAGATGAGCCTTAGATATCTTATGATTGGGTTTTCCTACCGTTTGACAAGTATGACAAGATCTACAGTATTTACAAACATCACTTTTGATTTTTGGCCAATAAAAGTGAGTCAAGATCTTGTGATAAGTCTTATTAATCCATAAATGACCAGCCAGAGGAGTTTCATGGGCCAGACTAAATATTTCTTGTCTGTAAGATTTTGGAACTACAATCTGATAGTTCACTGACCACTTGTCACCAGCAGGTACCTCGGGAGGTCTCCATTTTCTCATAAGAAATCCATTTTTAATGAAATAACAGACAGGTACTTCAGTGGCTTCAGTTTCACTAATGGTCCTCTGAAACAAACAGAGGATCTCAGGATCTTTTTCCTGTTTGACAACAAGTGATTGTCGTTTGTCACCCTGATTTGATAAAAGAGAACTAATAGCTAAAAGAGGATCACTGTGATCAATATCTTTTGATTGATCCAAATTAGAAGTGAAAGTGACCTCATCAGAAGCCTGACCAATACATGTGTCAGCTAAAGGAATATTTTCCTTATCAAAATCATTCTCAAGAGCTTTCTTTGCCATAGCATCTAGTAAGTGCACAAGCTGGGTATAAATCAGGGAATTCTTTTTCAGTAGGATCATCTTTCTGATCCAAAGAAGACTTGTCAGTTACAAGTGGATTAACCACAACCTTGTCTCCAGCTAGGTTGTTGCCTAATAACAAATGAATGCCCTCAATGGGTAAAGAAGATACTATACCAACTGTCACAGGTCCTGAAACTGAGTCTGATGACAAATTTACACAGTGGAGAGGAACATTAACAAAGCTGCACTCTACTCCCTGAATGAGAACACTCTCATTAGCAGAAGACTTCTCAGAAAAAGGCAAAGTACCTGATAATAAAAGACTCTGAGAAGCTCCTGTATCCCTTAAAAGTTTAATAGGGATAGGATTGGCCAAATCACCCAAGAGTGATATAGAACCCTTCGACATGAATGGTTCATAATTCTCCATAATAAAATCAGACTGGGGTTTATTAGACCCAACAAATGTATTGCTTTCAGTACATGACCGTGACCTTGACCTCTTAGAAATAAGAGCATTTGGGATAGGTCTATCTTGATTCTGATGCCTATATTTCAATTTGAAGCAATCAGAAATAACGTGTCCTTTTTTCTTGCAATAGGTACATGTAGGAATAGACAAGGATTTTGAATCAAATTTATCAGAAGCTTGATTTTTAAAAGTTGTGCCAGAATGAGTATTAGAAGGAGTCATATTAGGCTGAAATACCTTTTTACCAGTAGACTGCTGAGTGAAAAGCCTTACTTACAACAGGAACTTTATAGGTAAGGAATACTTATCAGCAGCACGAGCAGCATTTTCCAAGGTTTCGATCTCATGCTCGTCAAGATAAGTCCTAATGTCACTATGGACACAGTTCTTAAACTCTGCAACTAGCATGAGCTGTCTGAGACTTTCGTAATCTTTATTGACCTTTCTAAAAGAGCACCACCTATCAGATTGTTGTGCTTTTTCCCATGCAAATTTGACATAAGTCTTGTCAGAGGATTTTCTAGAATTCCTGAATTTTTGCAGACAAGCCTCAGGGACTAACTCATAACCCTTCAAAATGCAGTCCTTAACCACATCATAGTCAGCACTTTGCTCTAGTGACAGTGAAATCTAAATATCACAAGCTCTACCAGTAAGTACACATTGTAATATTAGAGTCCAGTACTCCCTTGGTCACTTCAAATTTTCAGCAATTTTTTCAAATAAGGAAAATAGCTGTCTACTTCTTTTTCCAGAAAAGGGGGTACTAACTTGATATTTTTGAAAACATCAAAAGTAGGGGAGTGTTTTCCTTTTGCCAGCTCTAATTCTTTACACGAATTTGAAATTCCCTTTAATTCTTCTCTCTTTGCATCTCTCTCTCTCTCTCTCTCTCTCTCTCTCTCTCTCTCTCTTCAAATTGCATTTGCATTTCTTGTTTTTCTTTCTCAAATTGCATTTGTCTTTCTCTCTTTCTTCAAATTGCCTTTGCATTTCTTCCCTTTTTCTTTCCATTTGTATAATTTCTATCTGAAACTGAACCTGTCTTATCTCTAATTCCAACTTTTTTTAGCTGGACTTTTGTTTTCAAAATGTCCAAACACTCCTGAGTAAAATTCCAAAAATTCTCAACTTTTGATGATATTGTGAAAAAAGCCTGTTGTTTTCACTAAAGATTTGAAACAAAATGTAAAATAGTACTTGGGATTTAAAAACTAGGGGAATTTAAATTTCAAAAAACAATTTTCTGAAATATTTTAGCCGAAATTCATATATCCCAAGACTAGCGCCCAATTTTCTCTTGTTACATGTAGGCTCGTACAAAAGTAACAGAAGAAAAGAATGAAGTCAACAAGCTTTGTAAGTTTTAACAAAATAATTTATTTCCCTAGAAAACAAGGTAAAAATATGAAATAGGACTTACGGTTTGTGAATATAATCCAAAAATTAATCCTAGAATTTAAAAATTTAAGTCCTATCACTAAACAGTTCTAATTGAATCCAGGTTTGAATCTCGATGAAGTTCCAGTATGTTGTTGTTGTTGTTGTTGTTGTTGTAGGGTTTAACGCCATTTTTCAGCACACAATAGGCTATACATGGCGGCGAGTATTAATGGTGGAGGAAGAACCCGGAAAACCCCCAGAAATAACCACCGACCCACGAGGAGCTACTGGCAAGCTTTCTCACATATCCACAGTTCCAGTATGGAAGGCAATGATGTCAGATGAGGTCGTTGTACTGACGGCAACAGTTCCTCGTTGAATCACAATTTATAATGTTCCTGTTTAGAATTCCAGAATAAATTTCCACGAAATGTCTTTGTCCCAGAACTTTTATAAAGAAAAGCACTTGTGTTGTTTTCCAGATAATATAAATTATTAAATCCAAAAAAATAGTTGAACTTCAAAACAAACTGGCATCAACAATAAAAACAATTTGAGCTCTAATTGTGTAAAAATACAACTGATAAATCTACTAGAAAGCATCTGTTTTAACCCATGATTTTAGATAACATGGTGGCTCATGTGACGGGGCTATGTGATCACTCATTTGAACAGCGCAGTAAAATAAATGCCATTTAGCATGTAGTTTAGAATATCCCTATCTAAGAATCAGATTCTCACGCTGGAAATAAATTAAAAAAACAGGCTGTTTACAACTTAGCTAACATGTGGGCCGAACTTGACCTTGGTAATAGCCAATCATTTTCATTCAACGTTTACAAAATCGGAACCAAGGTTAAGAACTAGGTTAGCTAAAAATAAAAATGAAGCAAACATTTGCATACTAATCAAGTCAAAACAGAAGACTGAATTTACTGGGAAAAATATCAAATCCAGTAAAAATATTATCCTTAAAATAAAATGTAATGAAACAAAATTAAAAAAATTTAAAACTAACACACAAGCAATTTAATTACATATTCATAACAGTAAGTCAACTCAAATGTAAGTTGCCCCCCCCCTTTTTTTTTTTGAGGGCTGCAAATGGCTGATATCTCTTTGACCCTTCTTTAAGTTGGGGTTTATTTTGCAAGTCATATCAGTCTGAAGGGGTTACTTGTAATCAGTGATTCAGATTTGTACTATGGATAAATAAACAAGCCAGACTGGATAGATAGATCAGTAGATAAAATAAGACAAAACCTGCATAAAATACAATAGTATTATGAGTGGAATATGTCACAATTGAATTGATATCTTACAATTCGTCCATCTTCGTGTAAAAAAATCCATAACACTTGAAAGTTTAAATGCATTTATATTATAAATCCATGAATTCAATTATAGGTCAAATACTGGTTTAAAAATAGTAGGTAAGAATGATTTTAGTCACAGTATCCCTTAATTTGTTAATTCCACTCGTCTTACAAATAAACAATGAAAGTTAAGTCCACATTTTTGTGATTCACAGTATCCTATAAATGTCACTGTCTAATGTCATCTTTTACAAATTCAAGAATTGATCCTCATTGTCTGATAAAGTGATGAAATCCTCCATCATCATCTAGTAATTGTAAATCATCATTATCTAGTCACTGTAAATTTTGTTATGTATATTTAATTTTGTATTAGTTTTTGGCTCTCCTTAATGATTTTATGTTACATACATTTGGATTTTGTACTTGACCTTGTCCAACATCAACTTCACTGTGTACTTGACCAGAGATATTTATTTTGTAAGCAACATAATGGATAGCTATAATAAAACAAAATATAAAAATATCATTCTCTTGACATGGCAGGTTAATGGAAGCTCATAGCAAAAGAAATTTTATGTACCCCAGTCCCAGGTTCATACATGCATTTTTTATATTTGAAGGTACTTTTTGACATAAAGGGATAACTTAACAGAGTAAATGCAAGCTGTTTCCCTCTGTGATAAGTTTGAAAAACTTCATGTACTAAAAAGCTTGATGCAATTCAAAATAGTTGCCATCCAGTCTGAATTTTGCGATATTTGCCTTGCCTTGAACCCACATGTCAGCTACAATGGGTGACTAGCTGGCTTCTTTGCTTACTATTGGTATTTCACTGTCTAGATACTGTGAAGTAACTATTAGATATTTACATGGTACACATCATTTTCAAGAACAGCACAAGCCTGAAATACCTAATTCACAAATATATCCATATCTTTTATTATTAAACAATAATAGCTGAAAAAGTAAAATCATCGCTTCAATTCAGGAAATTTGACAGGGGCCAGGTTATGAAACCTGTTACCTGAAATGTGATCAGGAAGAAGGAGATTTGGTAAAAACAATGAATAAAGTAAAATCTGCATCAAATATTTTTGGGAATAAACAAGGACATGAGTGATGCTAAGCACGATATAAACTGTGTCAGTACTGTATATTACTGTATAGTATATTTTCAGTCTCCTGATAAGTGCTGAGCAGCCCATGAATTATGAAGTCTTTATTTACCTTATTTTATTTCATGTTGAGAAATCAGAAAATATACATGAACAAAATAATTAAATAAAATCTATCACAGCAGTTTGTAACAGTTTATTGCCAGGGCAATTAAACAAGAGCTAGTCACTGCTGTATAATATATGGCAGTCTTGAAATTTTTATGTCTTTAAATGTTGGAACACCAAAACTGTTATATTTTTTACATGCATATAAGTCTTGGGACACAAAATATTATAATAATTTCTCTTGTCCCAAGACTTACCATCATAATGGTACTTGCATATTGTGTACTATGTAGAAGGTAAATCATTGATGCCAAGTGCAAAGCCATGGCACTCCAAGGCCATATTTCTTCTGTGAAACATCATAAGATTATTGAAATTAGAAAGTTGAATATTGAAATTTGAAAGTTGGATGGTGCATTATAGTTTGAATTGTAATAATAAAGGTTATCCCACCAATTATGATACACTTCAAGGGAATCAAACAGAACATGGATGTAGTAGAAAAGCTGCTTACCAAGAGAAAAGCTAAGGAAATTTGCATGGCTTCTGCTACAAAAAACTAGGCTTGTCTGCCAAGAACTCAAAACTAGCTATAAAAAAAATGCAAGTAGACAAAGTGGTAGTGATTTAGAGAAATAGCAGTTGTAAATAGCAATTATAAGTACAGAGTTGTAGATACTTTACCTGGAAAATTGTATATAGATTATGGTGGTAGTGTTTGGAGGAAACTGACCAAACTATGTGACATAATTAATTTGTGTATTATATTCCAAGTTTTGACACCCTAGCTTTTAAAACAAGTAAAAGGAGAATTAGTAAGTACCTAGTAAGTTTTTCATTGTTTCTTTACATTTTTGCATAAAATGTACAGCATGTTAGGACCAAAAAATGCTGCCTAGAGTTGGTTGCTAGGGTCTCAGAATGTCTGATAATAAGTTTTGGTCCCCGTACGGGGACATTGCTTCCTCAGCTCAAAACAGGATGAGATATTTGGACCCTACAGTATCAAAATCAACAATAGCAAGGAGCAGATTTGCCATCCATAATTTAAGTGTGCTACCAGCACTAAAAGCTGGTAGCAAAAATGTACTACTCAGGAGTTTCTCTATAAAATACCTTACCTTATTACATTAACATCAGGATTACTCTTTGCTACCTCAGAGTCCATCCCTCCCTAAAATATGAGAAAAAAGTTTTTCTCTATGTAGTTAACAGATAGACAAAGGGAAGTGGCTCTTACAGATTAACTCCCCTTAGATCACTATGTAGCTACTAGTATCTTGGATGTAACCGGATCTGACTTTTGCTTGCTACTGTCAGCAGAGACCTCCTGTGATCCATCAAAATTTATACTTAATTTCAACCATCCACTTTTTCCTCTTCAGTTGTATTGTAAGTCAGAATGTTTTATGTGCATACAACATTTATGTGATTTCCAGTGAATTTAATAATTTTTTTTTACATTTTATTTATATTCTTTATGACATTTGAAGAGTAACATGAAATTTTCACTGGTGGAATTGTCATGTGCTATTATATTATTGCACTTTTAAGTCATCTTGGTAACACAAGTTAGGCTTTATTTCAACAATGTAATGTGTTTGCATCATGGACAGAACACACATAGTCAAACAGGCAACTAAAGGGCCGTGAAAAATAGGTGTGCTCATGGAGCAGGAAATTTTAAGCCTCCACCCCACATGAAAATCATTGTTGAGTTTTATGGCATATGTAAAAATGCTTCCACCCCCAACTAAGATACAAAAACAAATAGCACCAGATGTGACTGCACCTGCCAAGCAATTCCAATCATGTAATGGACTCACAAATG
This sequence comes from Megalonaias nervosa, assembly GCA_016617855.1. Classification (NCBI taxonomy): domain Eukaryota; kingdom Metazoa; phylum Mollusca; class Bivalvia; order Unionida; family Unionidae; genus Megalonaias; species Megalonaias nervosa. The sequence goes on from JAECUM010005789.1 coordinate 98,745, forward strand.
ATTCATATTTTGCAACAGGAATGATGATTGAAGATGTTGACAAATGAATTTGACAGAAATTGGCATCCCATTGAGTACAAGTCCTTTTCCCCACCCATTCATGGTTTTGGAAATATGAAAACCAGGTGTATGGGCATGCCTTTTGACTTCACCAGCTGGACATGCCTGCAAGTCATTTATTGTCAACCATATGCTGTCCCAGCTGCTGTTCAGATGGGCCAGCCATCTGGATGATCCATGTAGAGCTTTAGCAACCGTGCTTCTCTCATCATGGACTAGCAGCACTAAGAGCTGGCCATCCATGTCTCTTGACAGTACTGATAGCAGTGGCATCTTACACTCAACGGAACACTTGACCAGCTGGCCACCCAGCCAAACAGACCATACAGAAGGACAATCCTCCAATCAGTGACAAATGAGATGGACATTCCTCAACATTTTGATCCAACAATGGAATGGACAGAATTTCATTTCAAGGGCAGTTATTCAAGAAATTTTATAGGATTTTACCTCCACTGGAATAACCTCTTCCACCAACCATCAATTCTAGCTATAAGGTCTCGGCCTCTGTTGACATAGACAATGATGATGACAGTCCATCATTTCAAACCCTGCAGCAGTCTTAAAAACATTGTGGAAATTAACGGGCATCTCTTTGATAAAATTCACCCCATTGTTACAAATAACATACTGATATATTATTCAGATGTACCAAGACTTGAGAAGAATATTAACAGCTTCATTATGTCAGCTCCGCTTTGTTATAAAGTGGACTTGATAGTGTTTAATGCTATGTCCAAGTTAGTCAGGAATATTCTGTCAACTTCCTCCTTACTTGACCTCACATCTCTAGTAATCTTTCATCTAGCAGAAAAGGCCAGAAATGACCATGTCTGGGATTTGGGGAGGTAGTTTATAGGGCTGCCCAACACATGTTGGTGAACACTTATACCACCTCCTGTAACATGGATTTGAGTAGAAGAGACACACTCATGCATTACTCACTCTCAAACCACACCATGCAGTGACCCTGTGCTCCCTCTCTATTTGTCTCTCTTCTGTTTGGGGTTTGAATTGAGGGGGTGAGAAAGCAAGCAGCACAAAAATTGCCCCTTCAGGACTCAGGGTACTGATTCAGTTTCCATAGTAAACCTATGCAAACACCAAGATATTAAAAATTCAATAACTTTAAATTTCTGAGTGCTCATGATCAAACCTATATTTATCAGTATAGACACATCCTTGATGATAGCTTCTGTGTAGAGAAATAAATACAAGCTGCTGCATTTTCAGGATCTACCTACTTGTGTTTGAAACATGTGCTTTCAATCCCTCACCAGATGAGTTAGGAGTTAATTTCAGTAATGTTTTCCAAACTCAGGTCTGTAATAGGACTGAAATTCCATTAAGAAAACAATATCACTGGGGTTTTTTCAGTTACAATTAGGATAAGCTCTCAAAGAGATTCATTTTACTAAAATCTTACTCTCATTATCAACCAATCCTGGCCAGCCAAACCCATATATACTCTATTTTATGTTCACCTATTTTTGGACTGGTTCCTATTTGTCTATATCATTAGTACCATGAATCCTATATCCATCCTTGATTTTCTTGACAGACCTGTATATAGTAGTTGAGTGCATAAGTAAACAGTGTGCAGAGTTCTTCTTGTAGTGAGTATTAAATTCTATTGCAAGTTCATGTATACCAAGAATAGGAATCATGCATTTCAGGCAACAGTAAAGTGTTTGATCTTCATTTCAGAAAATCAGAAAAAATAATAAGATAAATCTATCGGACCAATAGGTACCATTTTTACTATCACCATTTATCTCTCTTCAATTTAAGATTGAAATGTATCATCAGCCTTGTCGTATTATGTAATTAATGTGTGAAAGGTCAAGGTCACCATCTGTATGTGCCTGTATTACTGCAGATAAGGAGATTTATATGACAGAAATAACCTAAAATCCCCAGAACACCTAATATTTAAAAATAGAGTAAGGTTGGCATAAATCAATTCAAATGCAAAATATGAAGTTCCAAAACATTCACTGAAATAAATTAGTGGGGCATATAGTCATGATGGGTCATGACCATTAAACATGTTGGTAGAGACCTAAGGGATCATATCTAAAGCATAATATTTCAAAACACAACAATGAAATATAACATTGCTGACCATAATTACTCTATAAATAGTAACTTGTATAAACATTATATATCTGATTGCATAGATATTAACCAATGTTCAAAAGACTCCAGTTAACAAAATCAAATCTTCACACTCTATCCCCCCTTTTCTTGGCAAGAGTTGCCATATCTGAAAAAGTGTTTAATATTGCACTGAAAGTCACTCTGAGGTTTACGAAAGGTATTCTTTTTGCTTGTTGTCAACAAAAAGAACCATAATTTTGAATTTATAGTAAAGTTAATTGTAAATGTGTATGTGGAATCACTGCAGGACTGTTGTTTTCTATAGGATTCACAGTACTAATTTAGTTTCCATTGTAAACCTATGCAAACACCATATTAAAAATTAAATAACTTTAAATTTCTGAACAATCATTATCAAACATGTATATATATATATATATATATATATATATATATATATATATATATATATATATATATATATATACACATACCAGTATAGACATATCCTTGATGACAGTTTCTGTATAGGGAAAAAGACATATGAGCCATGGCATTTTCTGTATCTACATGTGATTGAAATATGTGTTTTCAATCATGTACCAAAGAGTTGGGTGCTAATTTCAGTGATGAGTTTTTACAAACTCAAGTCTATAATAGGACTCAGTTTTCATCAAGAAAACAATGTCTCTATTTTTTTCAGCAACATTTAGGATACACTCACAAAGATTCATTTTGCTAAAATCTTATTTTTATTATCAACCAATCCTGGCTAGCTAAACCCATATATACTCTATTTTATGTTCACGCATTTCTTGACTGGTTCCCATTTTTCCATATTGTTAGTACACCACTCCCTCGATAACTCGCGCCCTGATAACTTGCAAACCTGCTTATAACGCGGGGTCAGGCGTGGATCCCAATTTTTAAACCAGAAAATACAAAAAAAAATTGATCCCTATTGGTTGAACTTGAAGAAAATCGCAATCGAAATTGGTAACGGAAAATTTATATACCGGTCGTTTTATCATCAAAAACGGTAGATAAGACCTGGAAATTTAGTCAACATTATGAAATAATGACTTTTATTAAGAAGTCATATAATTTGTTACATTTTCTTTTCAAACGACATTCTTAGTAAACCGCAATTAACAATATTCAAGGACATTTCGATCAATGAAAATGTCACGCCAAGTGGAGACAGTTCTTTAATAAATAAATACCAATTAAATAAAAAAAAATTATCAATTGAAATTTGTGTTCTAGTTCTATCTTTTAGTTCCTTTTAAGTGTAATCATCATAAATGCAATGTGTCCTCTTGTAATTAAATGTAAAATGTGTCAATCTACCATAAAAGCTATGTCCGCGAGCATTTCGCTGAGAACCTTATTAAGTACCCACCGTGTTTTGCTATCAGACCAGCAGAAGCATCTGTTGTATTGTTGCACTAAATAAAAAGAGGGCCTCCTTTTCTATTATCACGGTAATTACGTCTTCTGACTCATATAAAGCAGGTGGAATTTTAAAAAAGTCAAAAGGCATACAAATCATACATGCTTAAGAACCAGCGGCACCAGTCGTATGTCGGGTAACTCATTTCAGTTGATCAATCGAACACTGTGATACATTTTATTGTGTACATATCTAAGTTAACTACCTTAAAAATTACCTACTGAATCATAAATGTGATTAAAGATTGCAAGGCAGCCAAGCAAAATCAGTACTTCATAAAATAATGAGCTTTTTTTCACAGATACGGCCCGATGTGGGAAAAACGAGTTTCAGAGAATTCTTGAATTCGCACGTAGAGATATCCTCAAGCATCATAAGAAGTTTCACTATTACTTTTGCAATGAAATCACGGCATGAATATTTTACTAATTGAAAAATACACAAATTGAGTTTCGACGTAGACGATTGTCTGACGAAATAAAATGTTACCTGTTTTTGATAAAAAGGAATCTTGTTTGGTAGAGTATCAATAGTTAGTCTGGGTCCCTGCTTCGTAGACTCCTGGTTTCGTGAAATACTATTATGCAACACTCCTGGAACCAGACTAATCAACAAAACAAAAAGCCGTGACGTAATACACGAATGTTTTCGCATACCGTGTTTGGTTGTTGAAACCAGTTGCAATCATGTTATCGATCTTTCAGATGTTGGACATTTTGAAAATAAATATGATATATAGATAATAACGAACAACATCAGAAAAAGCGCTTTATTGACGATTTTTCTCGACTTGATTCTAAAACGAGGATTCAGCCATTAAACAGCCCAGTTCCCACTCCCCCCAACCCCAACCATGCGGTTTTCTGGATGTCTAGTGGTTTTTTTGGAGGTCCCTCAGTAACTCGCACCCTCGCTTATAGTGCGGTCTGTGTTTTTGGACCCCGATGTGTGCGAGTTATCGAGGGGGAGGTGTACTGTGAGTCCTTAAGCTTTCAGTGCAAGCTCCTATTGCTTCATGAGTCTCTCGGGGAATGTATCAGTGAAGAGAAAATCATTGCCAGAGAGACCACAGGGGTGGCTCTAAAGAACAGGAATACTTTCTTAGTCAGCCAAATTATAGGCAACCATATATTCCTTCTCAGACAGGCAGGAGAAAGAGAAGGAAATATTTCTTCTTCTTCAGGCTTCCTGCCAACTGTCAATGACTTGCTGTGCCTTGAGCATACTGGCAACTCACCCATAGGTACCAGATCCTTCTTTTTTGCAGATATGGATCAGCCTATTCCTGGAACACAGTTGGGTGATGCAAATTGTTTTGGAGGGTCTCCAGATCTCAGTAATCAACTTTTGTTGTAGTCCTTCATGACAGAACTCCCCAGGGATCCCATGAAGGCAGACATGTACAAAAGGAGATAGAACTTTTGTTTGTAAATTAGGCACTTTTGGTAGTAAAGTGGACATTGGAAAGCTGCATTCCTAGGACTTGTACTCCAGAATCTCTCTAGTCACAAAATCAAAAATTGAGACCTGTGATTGATCTAAGCAGACTCAATTTATTTCTGTCCTGAAATTCAAGATGGAGACAGCAAGATCTGTCAGTCTTTCAGTGAGATGCAATGAATACACAGTACAGACTTCTCTGATATATATTTCCATATACTAATTCATATGGTATCGCAAACACTTTTGCTTTGCATGTTTGGGGTAGTATACAAATTCTGCACACTTCCATTTGGCTTCATTCTAAGCACTTTGGCCTTTACCAAATTGTTGGGCTATGTCATATCCAGGTTTAAGTCATCCTCTGCCATGGCCATGACAGAGTACTTGGATGGCATTACTGCTAAAACATTGGCAAGTTTGGTTTTGATTCATGACATGCACATCATCCACAGTTTAGGGTGGATAATCAGTGGAGAGAAGTTGGACCTTATCCCTTCTCAACATTTTGTCCATCTGGATATGGAGTTTGTAAATCATCTCAACTTGGTGTGCCTTTCTCCCAAACACTTAAAAAATATCATTCATTTGCTGGAAAAGGCACCAACCATGATGTTTATTTTGGCAAGGGAGAGGGAATTTCTCTTATTCCATGGCCTGTTCATTACAGTGGCAGACCTGTTAAACCTTGGCCCCCTTTACATGTACTCCTTCATGCCTGGCTCTTGTCGGAGATGCCCTGTGTGAAAAGGAGCTTGACGCTTCAGTCAGGAAGAAGATTGCAACAGCTAAGAGGCCCTCCACTTTGAAGGCTTATGAGGGAAAATGCAGAGGTTTTAATGACTGATGACACATCAATAACATTGCACCATTCTCAGCCACCATTGTTTAACTGGCAACTTGATTCTCTTTCTCTTCCAAGATAAGAATTTAGTCCCTATCACAATCAAGGGATACCACTTTCACTTAAGACTTCATAGAAGGGATAATTTTGGCTGCAACAAGGACACTGCTGACATTCTTTCCAATTTTGACATATCAAGACCATACTCGATCACCTTTTTCCAAAATGGAACCTTTCATGGGTCTTGATGTGGCTCAACTTGCCACATTTCAAACCTGTCTTCCATTTCATTGAAGCAGTTGTTATGCAAGACTTGCATCTTGATAGTGCTAGCTTCAGCATGCTTTGTAAGTGAACTACATGTGCTTTCAGTGAATCTGAACTACATGCAGTTCTGCACCAATTGGCTAGTGATTCTAATGAAATAACCTGGTTTCATTTCAGTGAACAGGTTGCTTTACACTAAGTAACCAACAAATAACTATTCACTCCATCTTTTGAATAGATCTTTTTCATTGCAAAAAAAAAATCCTTCCACCCTTCCCTTCAGTGTGACGATCCTGTTAAAGGTCTCACTAAAGTTAAAACTGGCCTTCTGATAGGTACAAGGGGGAGCTAAACTGTAAGAGTTACTTTCCTTCGTCTATGTGTTATAGAGACAGAAGGACATTTTTCGTCTTTCGGGAAGTATGGATTTGGAGGCAACAGAGAGTAATCCTGATGTTAATATGATCAGGTAAATATTACAAGAGAAACATAATTTACTAAAATATTGGCTTTCTTGAGTTTCTTTTGAGACCAGTGGGTGGTAAAGAGAAGAGATGGTCAAATTCCTTGCCTGCTAGAGACAAGAAACCTACACATCTTTGTTATGGGATGGAAGAATATGACATGGATTTCTTTAGTTTTCTAACTAATAAGTGTTTTTTCTCACTATATTTAGTTTTGGTAGTTCTTGTTACCTGCCCAAAAAGGTTTATTTCAAACCCTGCAGGCTTTGTGTATGAAGAGAGTATTTGAAGATATCTCGAGCAATCTTTGATATTTGTCTCTTCCCAGCACCATGTGGCACAGTGACTATTACAAGGATGCATAAGTCAGAGTTACCTAACTGGGATAAACTGGAGACACATCTTTCAGGACTACATGTCTCGTCCGAGGGTACAATAGAGGATGATGGAGATGGAATGCTGCAGGTAATGGGAAATGAAGAGTGTTAAATTTAAACGCAGACTTAGAATGAAAACATTTTAATTGGCTACAAACTGATATATCTTTTTAATTTCATTCTTCGAAGAGATGGTAGCAAATAAGTTTTAATTCAGACGTCTGTAACATTTCCTTTCTAAAGAGTGTCAAGACTATGTCTAATATTCAGCAAGAATTTCAGGTTTCAGTCATTTACTCTATTTGAAGAACAAGTATAAAAATGCAAACTTTGTGCAGTCAGCATACCACTATGTACTTTTGCCTTTTCTGGTGTAAGTGTCCATATCTGATATGGTTGAACAGGTTGGTTTAGGATAAATAGCTATGAACTTGAAGCCAAGATGAAAATGATATTTTATCATGCCTTATTGAAAAATTAGTACCAATGTCAACAGAAACAGAAAAAGAACAACCTATGATTCTCTTAGAGCTGCATATTTGCAGATAAAACTCTATAATAGTTAGCCGTAAGCCAATTTACAGAAAAGATTGCATTAAGTTTTGACCTCTGTCTTATCTTAAAGACCATTTATTTTCTTATTCAATCATTAACTTGTTTATTCTTCTCTTATCCTGATTAAACTGTAATTATTCTTTTATTTCTAGAATTAATATTTTCTGTTTATTTGATTTTAAGCTAAAGTTCTTGATTTACCAGGAAATAAAACAGTATGCATCATGTCATAAAATAGTGGAATCATTTGGGTGGAAAGGAAATTTATACTGCCTCCTTAAAAGTGTAAAAGAAAGCAAGATTTGTTTTGAATTGTCCAGAATTGCAGTTAAAAGGATGTTTTACAGCAGAACTGAGCAAGTCTTTAGAGTCTTTACCAAAATATTCAAGTAATTGATTATCAGGATAGTAAGAAGCTTTTACTACATGTATGTGTGTGTACATAACTTGGATCATTTTCAAGTCTGATGAAATAAGTAATATTTCAGGTGGACTTTGCCAACAAGTTTCTTGGAGGAGGAGTTCTGAGCCATGGCTGTGTTCAGGAGGAAATTAGGTTTCTCATATGTCCTGAGATGATAATATCTCGACTTATTACAGAGGAACTGGATACTAATGAGGCTCTTGTTATGAGAGGTAATGCATTACAATTTTAGTACACTTTCTGTACTAACTTTTTGTGGTGTAAAATAATAATTATAGGCCAGAAACATATAGCTTTTTATATGATTCTTGAGAACAGATATTCATAAAATCTTAACAACAACAGAGTTCTGTATACAAAAAGATAAGGTCAAAAGAAAGATATTTATTAATTGATGATGTACAAAACAATAGAGGATATGAACTATTAATGATGGGATAGGTATTATAGATTATATTAGGATTTAATTCAAAAGCACTGTTTAGGGCTGTTTAATGGTACCTTTGGGAAAGATGTAAAATAGATTAGTTTGTGTTTCTAATAATAGGCACTTTTCCATACCTGCTCAATTGACCTTTTGGCTTTTAAAAATTAACTCACACTTTGTAAAGGGACATAGCTCATTTTGATTCTAATAGGAAATATCTATGCTCCAAGTTTGATAATTTCTGTTTAGTACTGAAAACAATGCAGAATTATTTAAACAGAAAATGCTCATAATAATTGCCTAAATATTTTTCACCAGCTCTCTTTTGAAAGATAGAGATAAGAAATGGCATCATTTAAAATTCAGAATACACCTCTCCCTCAATAATGCATGCACAGCAGGATCCAAAAACGTAGACTGCACTGTAAGTGAGGGCATAAGGTACTGAGCAACATCTGAAAATTGAAGAAGGGAGTATAATGTCAGTTTGACATCAAGAAAACCATGGAAGGGGGGTTAGCAGCACTGTTGAATGGCTGAATACTCATGCTATAATTTCATTGGGAATAATTGTCAATAAACAGTTTTTTCTAATGAAATTGTTTGCCTAACCAATCTCAGAAAGATCATGAAAGGCATTAATTGCAAGAGGTTTCAACACATCATGCACATGTGTGCCTCTTTGTTTACCTGCAAAGCTTTGTGTATTATGTCACTTCTTTTTGCATAACAAACACAAGATTCCTTTTGTTCAAATTAAAGACATTTCATAAAAAAAACACATTAACATTGATTTTTTAAATTGTTTTATTAGTGAAATATGGATGCCTTGATTTTATTGTAAGTAATTGTCAAATGTCTGCTCATCCTGGAGCAAATTTCCGAGTGCCAATTCATGAATTTAAATTCACTAGAACCTCACTTCTCTGTAATGAACTGTATCTATCAAAGAAAGCTTTGAATTCACCGGGTACTCCTTCTTAGCTCACATTTGTGGATGACTAGGGTAATTTAAGGTAGTTTAATATTTGTAACACTGTCCAAGTGGTCAGTTGAATTAGTTCACCTGACATATGACCATGACTGCTAGGTTTAGTGCAGCTAGGATTTCCATGCCTTTTAACATTTTTTAAAATTCTGTTCCCTTTATTTTATGTGGTAGAAAAGACATAACTAATGCGATAACACAAAGCAGGTGTGCTTTTAATCGATTGTAACAATACAACAAATAAGTCTGCAAATTATTGATCAAAACACAGTTGGCAATTAATTAGGTTCTCACAGAAATACCTACGAACATAGCTGTGATGGTAGATTGACATTTTTCAGATTTTATTATGAGAAAATATTGCATTTATGATGACTACACTGAAACTGAATTAAAATATGCTATTAAAACACAAATTTCACTTGACAAAACTTATTTCATAGCTATTTTTTTCTTAAAGTTTTGTAACTGATAGGCATTAGGGACATTTTCACTGATCAAAATTTTATCAAAGATTAATATTTACAGTGTACTAAGAATTGTGTTTGGTAAATAAAATGTTAACAAATATAGGAGCTCTTATTGTAAGTTGAGAATTTCATTATGTTCATTAAAATTTCTTGACACTTTTACTTGGTATTTTGATGATAAATAGTGCCATATTGATCATGATTTTCTTGTTCAACAAGTAAGGGTCAATTCTTTTGGCATTTTCCAGTGAAAATGTGGGATCCAAGCCTGCCCCCATGTATAATTGGGTTTGCAAGTTATCCAGGTGTGAAATATCTAGGGATTGGTGGACTTGTTTTAGAGACATATTGTTATACCAATTATTAGTATCTCACAATTTATATTTATCCTGTTTAATGTTGCAAATTACCCAAATTCTCCAGACCATCAGTATTTTAAGTACTTTGATTATTTTTATTATTTTTCAATATAATGTTTCTTTCAGTGGTAAGTTCAGTAGCTGGCACTCTAGTCCATGGCCAGCAAATACTCCATGCAGCCAGTCTGGCAAGCCAGTTAATAGTTTGAGCTGTACTTCACACATTTTTTTCAGACAGTTAAACAGCAGAGCTAATTTGAACACTCGTGGACATTATTGACTTCTGATAATTTCCACACAGAAGTTTATAAATATCAACATCAGCTATGTAATACTATCCATGTTTTTTTTAATTTATATGCACATCTTACTAAGAATTGTTCCTGTTCAGTTTGATATGATCCCATTGGTCATTGAACCAGTCAGGAGTAATTATTGAACAGTTGTAACTTGCTTGACTTGTAATCATTTACTGCAATAAAATGTCTTCACATGCGTACAACTCATATATGTGTGCCCCATGCATTATAGGATGGTTAGCGAGTATCATAACTTATGACCAGTGAAGTTCTGGTGGACCAGTATCTGTCAACCGTAACTGTGTCCTGTCAGCCAGTAACATATTCTACCCTAGATATTTCTTTGTAGTGAAACCTTTTTAAAATAAGCGGTGTTTCACACACATATTCACACACACACCTCCAAGGTAGATTTAAATGAAATATCATAAAAGTGTACATTCAACTCTTTTCATTGACAGTAATATGTTTCCTACTTTATATAAAAAAAATTATAACACTTTATATTTGTCTCTTTATATCCATGCCTACAGACATGGCAGGGTATATAGCATTCTAATGTCCATCTAAGAATCTTGCTATATTGTTTCCATTTATTGACTTGTTTGAACAAAATTTTGAACAGCAAATCAGGTGAAGTATGTATGCAGATTTTCATAACAAAATCTTCAATATAGAAAATATTGTTTTGTAAATGACTACATGGGGCATAGTTGACAAGTCAGTTAGTCATGTATTCTTAGTCACTTTTTATGTAATAAAGTTGGGACAATCTTCAGATTGATTTATAAGCCATTATTAGGTTCCAGATGGCTGACTTCATCTTCATTGAAGGTAGATAGATATGTTGTTTACAGCACATAGGAAACACATCTGATGATTAATGTGAAGTTCTTATTTGTTAGTTTGTGATTCTTTGCAGTTTTGCAAAAATTACTTTATTACATACTTAAAGAAATGGATATGCTGCTCACAAAACATGACATTTGTAACAAGTATTTTTTCATATTTTCTTTAAATTTCTGATTTTTAAAGACCAGTAAGTCTATGACGATTAGGTGCTGCATAAATAATAGTAAGTTACGAGGATTATCTCTCTAGTGACTGCAAAATGACAATTAGTAATGCAAAATGACAATTAGTAATGCAAAATGCAAAATGACAATTAGTAATGCAAAATGACAGTAATGCAAAATGACAATTGGTAATGCAAAATGACAATTAGTAATGCAAAATGACAATTAGATTCAAAATGACAATTAGTAATGCAAAATGACAATTAGTAATGCAAAATGACAATTGGTAATGCAAAATGACAATTAGTAATGCAAAATGACAATTAGTAATGCAAAATGACAATTAGTAATGCAAAATGACAATTAGTAATTCATGAATAACAGTGAATTACAAGATTACTTCATTCTGTACATTTCAGGTTGTGAAAGATTCAGTGACTATGATGGTTATTCTTCTACTTTTAAGTGGAAGGGATCATATACGGATAAAACTCCCAGGTATCCTCAAATTTGACAATGTACTTTTACTTTTCAAAGAATAGAGAGTATTCACACAGATCGGAACTTCACATAAATACCACTGTTCTGTAAAAAAAATATTCTAGACAAAGCATTTGCTTCTCTGAGACAAGACAGTCATATAAATAGTCAATAATTTCTTTGACTTCATTCCACAAGACAGACACACCAGACCTACAAATTTAAAAAATTTTATATCCTGTTGAAATGATCTCATTACTTGATTGAAACATATGTGGTTCATTTTTTGTTTGCCTGGCTGTAAGGCCAAGTAAGCTTATGGTATAGCCCTGCATCCATCATGATTCATACGTCTGTCAACAGTTGCTATTTTAAACTTTGTCCTAAAACATACTGGAACACTTTTGTCTAAAATTGATACAGAGCATCCTGGACTGAAGGGCTTTTAACTTTGTTCAATTCATGCCTATCCACCATCAAATATGGCCATCATTAGTAAAGTTAGGAAAAAAATCTTCAACAAAATCTTCACAATACTACTGAACAGAATTTGATCAAATTTGACAGCATCCTGGTAAGAAGACCTTTTAAGTTGTTACAAGTGATGACAAATATTTGTTTTTAAAAGTATAAAACTACTATTACTAAAAATAGAAAAACTTCTTCTCCAAAAACTGCTGAATAGGATATAACCAAACTTGACAGAAAGTATACTTGCATGCAGACCTGTCAAGTTTCTACAAATGATGCTGATCCACCATTAAATATTTTCACCATTTCTAAATCTGAATGTGACATATCTCCAAAACCACTGAACAGAATTCTACCGAATTTGGCAGAAAGCATCCTAGCTTAGATAGCTTTCAAATGTATGCAGTTGATGCTGATTCAGCATCAAATATGGCTGCAGTTACTATAAAAAGAAAAACTTTTACTGATTTCTTCTCTAAATCCATTGAAGAGAATTTGATCATATTTTTGACTGACAGCATCTTATCATGAAGACCTTTCACATTTATACAAATGATGCTGATCCACCATCCAATGTGACACCATTACTAAAACTAGAAAACCTTTTAATGATTTTTTTTCCTCCAAAACTGTTGATCAGAACTTGATCAGACATAAAGCATACAGGTGTGAAAACCATTTAGTTCTGTGTAAATGATACCAATCACCATTAAAATATAGTCACAGCTACTGATAAAAAGAATTTTAAGAAGTTTTAAGAACTTGTTCTCTCCAAAGCCACAGAATGGAATTTACCAAACTTGACAGACAGCATCCTGGCATGAAGACCTTTCATATTTGTACTGTTATGTATATGTAATTAAATTGCTTGTGTGTTAGTTTTAAAATTCTTTTTTATTTTATTTTTGTTTCATTACATTTTATTGTAATGATTATTGCAGGGATTCAAAATTCTTTTTCAGTAATTTTGTTTATCTAAGACGTAAAACGTATTACATTAGTAATATTTTTAGTTTACCTTGGTCCACGGTAGTGTAAGCGCTACGCTAATACGATTGGCTGTTTTCAAGGTCCTTTTTGGCCTATGTGTTAATCTAAATAAACAATGTTTTATTTTTAAATTTATTTTAGAGTGATGGTCTAGTTCTTAGATAGAGCTACGTGCAATTTGGCAAATATCTTATTGCGTTTTTGAAGTGTTAGGAGACCTCATAGTCTGTCTCGTGAGAACGGGATGATAATTTGGGTGAATATATAACCCTTTCTGAATGCTCGTCAGTCAGCTGTATTCTTGATACCTAGAAGCCCGGATAGGTTATTTTGTTGTTGAAACCAGATTGTTTTTAAAATTCATTTGTGTCTGGAATTTAATAATTTATTCTCTAGAAAACCAAATGAGTGTACTGTTTTATAAATTCTGGGAGAAAGATATTCAGTGGAAATTTATTCTGGAATTATTTGTAAATGTAAACTGTGATTCAATTGAGGAATTGTTGATTTTTGTACAAGGACCACATCTGACGTCATCGCCTTCCATATTGGAATGTTGTCGAGATTCGAACCTGGATTCTAATAGAACTATTAGTGCATGGACTTGTATTTTTTCATTCTTAGGATTAAATTTTGAATTATATTCACAAACCGTAAGTCCTATTTACCAATTTTTTACATTGTTTTCTAGGGAAATAAATTATTTTGTTAAAATATACAAAGCTTGTTGACTTCACTCTTTTCTTCTGTTACATTTGTACGAGCCTACACGTAACAGTACAAATGATGCCAATCTGCCATCCAAAATTGTTACCAAATATAGAAAAGTCTTTGAATGATTTTTCCAAAACTTCTTAATAGACTTTGATGAAACCTAATGAAGTCCTAACTTACAGAAACAGTGCTGATCCAGGTCAAGAATGGTCACTTCTAATAAAAGTAAATTTTAAATAATCCTTTAAATTTCTTTAACCAAAAATGTTTAATTTGACCGAAAGCATTCTGACATAGAGGGCTTTCAGTTTTACATGAATCTGCCATATAATATGGCCACAGTTGCTAAAAATAGGAATAAATATTAATGATGTCTTTGCAAAAACTGCTTAACAGAATCTGCCATATAATATGGCCACGGTTGCTAAAAATAGGAATAAATATTAATGATGTCTTTGCAAAAACTGCTTAACAGAATCTGCCATATAATATGGCCACAGTTGCTAAAAATAGGAATAAATATTAATGATGTCTTTGCAAAAACTGCTTAACAGAATCTGCCATATAATATGGCCACGGTTGCTAAAAATAGGAATAAATATTAATGATGTCTTTGCAAAAACTGCTTAACAGAATCTGCCATATAATATGGCCACGGTTGCTAAAAATAGGAATAAATATTAATGATGTCTTTGCAAAAACTGCTTAACAGAATCTGCCATATAATATGGCCACGGTTGCTAAAAATAGGAATAAATATTAATGATGTCTTTGCAAAAACTGCTTAACAGAATCTGCCATATAATATGGCCACGGTTGCTAAAAATAGGAATAAATATTAATGATGTCTTTGCAAAAACTGCTTAACAGAATCTGCCATATAATATGGCCATGGTTGCTAAAAATAGGAATAAATATTAATGATGTCTTTGCAAAAACTACTTAACAGAATTTAATCAAATGTCACAGAATGCATCCTGTTATAAAGAGCTTTCAGATTTGTACCAATGATGCCAAGTAGAAAAACTTAAGTGGAAAAACATTTAACACTACAGTATTTAAAAAAAACTGCTGAAAAGAATTTGACCAACTTTGACACCATTTGTCCTGGCTATGGGGTCTTTTGGTATTGAATAAGTGACACTGATCTGCCTTTAAATATGGCTGAAGATACTGAAAACATGCGAAGCCGTGTTGTTTCATAACGTGCAATCAGCAGCATGGGATAAATTTCAATTTAGAGCATATTACTAACCAAGATTTCTTGGTAAACTCTCTTGCAATTGGTTAGTAGGCAGATGTCAGCGAGGTGGGCAATCTCTGGTCAGCTTTGGTATCTTGTTTAATTCTACTGGTAATTGACCAGAAGAGCTTATGTGATGACCATCTGTCCATCTGGCATCCATTGTCCATTAGTATAAGTTTATTATCACTACTCCTAAACTACTGGGAGGATTGCTATTAAACCTTACAAATACAGTGTTACCATGCTTTAACACGGTAGTTGGGAGCCATAGAACCCAACCATGTTATAGACCTAACCGTGTTATAAGCAACCAGGTCAGTTAGCTGAAGAAAATGATGCATGTACCCCCAAAAATTTGCAGGGGTGGAGATGGGTGGGTAATAAATGTGGACGGTAAAATATGTGCTTCATTGGCACAGTTACCATCTTAAATCGATGCATATTAAATGGGAAATACACCTGTAGTGAAAACAGAAGGCATATATAATATTTTCTTTATTTAGAGAACCATGGATTGGTACATACACGTGTGTACTGTTCATATATACATGTCTGATGTATAACATGAATAGAGTATCAACACCGTGTACTCACCCGTGAATCTCATCACATACATTGAATTCACAATACAAGTAATGCCATCGAAAATAGGCACACACACACATTTAAAAAATTCAGTAATTTTGTCACAGGTCATATAGGTCTGAATTCAGTGGAAAAACATAGCACAATCATGTAACGAATGATGAAGCACATTTACTTTTCAGTACGTCCCAAGTTGGTAAAAGTTAGTTTGAGTTTTATGCTGCCATTGGTAGCGTTTGTAAGCATAAACTTTTACCCTGCAAAAAGGAAACTTTTACAGCACAGTAAACATGTTCCAGTCATGTTGGAAAATGAAAAAATCCATCAGATTCCATTGTTGTTATTTAAGTTTGGTACCGACTTCCTTTGAAGAATAGTTCTTTGTTTTTATTGAAGATTGTTGTCGGCTTTCTTTGATGAAGGGTGCATGCGTTATTGAAGTCACTGGTAAAGAACAGCTTTGGAGAATCAAACAAATGCCCGTTCTTATTGTGGCAGCAACATCAAATAATTGTATTGCATGATTGAGACTGATTTTTTTCCATTTGCTTAGTACGTTTTAATAACAATCGGTGCGTCAAAGGTAATCTGTTTTCTTTGAAATTTCAGCTACTATTTTATCTGCATACATTTTTAAAAAAGGAATTGGCCATCATTTGGTCGATTGTAGTTACTGTTCCTCCCTTCCTATTGAATAGACCAACAAGTAAGATGTTGTTTGTTTGTTTTTTGGGTTTTTTTTTTTACATTTGTGGTAGTCGAGTGATGCTGCCTTCCACGCATGCATCAGAAATTTAACAAAGGGTCAACTGGCGATAGAGACGCAGGTGTTCTGGTCTGATGACAAGGATTAGTACAGAAAATGTGAGTGTTCTGAAGGATTTAATTCTGAGTGAAAAGAAGAGGAATTTTACTTACCATCCACATACAAATGTCAGTCTGTGTAAATATATTAATTACTAGCGAGCGGCCGAAAATCCGACAAAAGATAGATTAAGAGATAATGCCTCGTCTGGTTGATCTTCGCTACCAGAAATGTCAACAACAAAAAAAGCGGCTATCTCACAATATACAGTACTCCTGCTCAATGTCAACATAAGCGGATTATGATATAACAATGCACTGTTAAGATGGTTTGTCAATATGGACAAAGAAATTGTTTATGTAACAATAGATACATTTCAGTGCATTTTATATCAAGTTTGCAGCTTCCTTTCATGGGGCCTCTGAATTTTTCCACTCCAAACCAATGGTTGTATATACATGTTTAAACAGCCAACAATGTCGCTAATAAAAAAAATCACCAGATGGTATATTTTGCCACCAGTAAGAAAAATAAAATCACAGTTTGCAACATTGGCGATACCCTACGCAATCCCAGAATAAACTTTTTACACGTTAGTTTTCATACTTTTAAGAAGGAAAAACAATTTTTTCATGTATGAGAAAAATACATATAAAATTTCAGGAGCCACGCCACTGTTGTTTTGTATTATTCATGCGCGATCTGTTCCCCAAATTGATAATAAACTTTTTACGTATTTTCGTACTTTTAAGAAAGAATTTTTTTTTTCATGTACAAGAAAAATACATGTATATCCAAATTCGTGTTGTAACGGAGCATGCTATAGCGGGGTCACACTGTACATTCAGCCAATAGTCAGATTATCCCAAAATCAAAATGGTGCCCTAATAATTCCAGTTTTATTCCTAAATGATAATGGTGCCACAGTGTACCAAATTTTTTCCATCTAGTAGTTTCCATCTTCCATCAGCGTAACTAGTCCATGAAACTTTACCAATACATTCAACAAACTATCTAGGTAGTCCTAAATGAAAACGAACCCCTCATATACCCAGTATGGCCACCATGGTAGCCAGGGGTCAAGCTAGACATGAATTTTCGGGAGAAGTGACTTCTCCTTCTGGACAAAACAGGGAGAAGTGAGAGCTAAACAGGGAGAAGTGGGAACAAAACAAGACACACAATATATATATGTGTGTGTGTGTGTGTGTGTGTGTGTGTGTGTTGTTTTCATTCTCTAATTTGAATTATGCCCTCTATTTCCCAGTATGCATATTTGCATTTAACATTGGTTTGAAGCAATAATTTATTTTCAAGTAGAAAATTTTCAGAGTTCCATCTGTATTATAAACACATTTGGTGTATACATTGTAATGAACTTTAACTGAGTAACAAGATTACAATATTATAATTGCAAGTTAGTACAAATGCTTGATCAACTACCCTTAATCAAGAATTGCTCTTGTTACTTTCTTAAAATTATATTTTAAAAAAAATGTTAAAAAGTTATGAAAAAATTTCTAAATTTGTTTGAAACAACCCTTGTGCCATGTACATGAGTGCAAATGCACAGGTTTTTCAGATCATACTGTTGTTGGCGATAAAACTTTACCGTAACTGTTCACAGACAATACAGTGATGAATTAAAGTCGGCGGATCACTTGTGGTTCCAAACTGATTTTTATGACGAAAATAATGTACGTGCGGCAAGTTAAACATTCATGTTACTGATTCTATTCTTAAAACACAAATTGCTAGTTAAATAAGTTTAAGTTTTATCATCAAAAGATAACTTGCAGAAATTGGGCAGTAATAGTTGCTAAACTTAATCGGGAATGGGTCAATGGTCAATCGGCTATCAAAACACGTGCCTGTGAATGTGCAGGAGGGAGTTTGTCGGCGTAATTGATATCAACACCAACTATTTGATGGCTTGAAGCCTACACTTCGCCTTGAGGAAAAACAACACGTGAACTAACTGGGACAAAGGCGAGGGAGCATCTCAAAAAGAGTGGTCATTCAATAGTCCTCTAAAAAAAATAACAGGGCGAAGTCGTTTTCGCTTTCCTAACAGAAGAAGGTGAAGTTTACATATTTTAGGCGACTTAGTCGCCCACTTTGCCTGGTAGCGTGACCCCTGGTAGCCATCTTGAAAATTGTTTCACAACTACTAAAACGATGTTCATGTCAACATGGGATTTTCACTAAACTAATTTATACAATGCTTAATTGGTCTTAAATGAAAATGGTGCCCATCAATCATCCAGTGTAGCTGCGATGGTGTTTGTCTTGAAAATCTTATTATAATTAGTTCACCAGAATCGATAGTCATATTGACATGGGTTTTTCACTAAAGGAATTCTTATAATATCTAGATAGTCCTAAACAAAAATGGTGCTGACCAGACTTCCAGCATCACTGCCATAATGGCCATCTTGAAAATCTTGTTATGCCTACTTTTCCTGAATGAATAGTTATATTGACATTGGATTTTCAGTAAAAGACTTTTTATAATGTCTAGTTGGTCCTGATTGAAAATGATGCCTGCCAGATATAAAAAAATGTTACTACTCCTCCTCAGGGTTCATACAGTCTTTGAAGGTCTTTGACAGTTTGGGAAAAACGAGATAGCATTTTCAAGGCCTTGAAGGTTTGGGAAAATGGAGCAGATTACCCTGAGGTCTTGAAAAGTCTTTGAAAATTGAAATAAACCCAAACATTTTAATTTCTTTCCATAATCACAAATAAAATTGTCCAAGGTTGTTAGATTCGGATGTGGTCAAGTTTTCCTGGTTTCTTTCTTTTGATGACCCGTTCAGTTTTGTTTCCGCCGCAGTAACAAACAAGCATTATTGTAGTATTTTGCATTCATTGTTTTCTCAAATAACATAATTTGTATACAAAATGTTAGCGAAAATAGGTCTTGGAAATCTATGTTTGTGGTCTTTGAAAGTTTGGGAAAAGTCTTTGAATTTATCATTCAGAATTCTGTATGAACCCTACTCCTGATATCTACATGGAGGTTTTTGTTTTTTCCTTACTAAAAAGATCTTAATGTCCTCAGTGAAAATGGTGTTGATCAATCTGACATCTGTTATGGCCACCATGGCATCCATCTTGAAAGTATTGTTATTGCAACTTCTCAACAGATGGTCATATCAACATGGTGTTTTCAATAGAAGACTTTTTGTGATGTCCAGTTGATTCTAAATGAAAATTGTGCCACTAAGACCTATAAACAGAGGGACATAGTTACATAGGGCTTTATATAAAAGATGTCTTAAAATGGGGTTTTATCATGTAGACTTCTTATGATATCTGGTAATGCAGATCTGACATAGTATTTTCAGCATGGTAGCCATTTTTTAAATCATGTTATGGCTACTTCTCCTAAATGGATGGACATAGTGATGTTAAGTTTCCACTGTAAGACTTCTTACGACATCTAGTTTGTCCTAAATGACAAGGGAGCTGCAGTGGCTCTGTAGTTTTCACACCAGACTCATGACCAAGAGGACATGGGTTCAGATCCTACCATCAGATCAACTTGAGCTGTTGTGTGTCCTTGAGCAAAGGATTTTGTTCTAGTTGCCTAAACACTAAAAGAACCTACTTGTGTTGCTGTGTCATAGAACAAAAAACCAAACCTACATGAAAAAGGTACCGATCTGACATCCAGTCTAACAGCTAAGGAAGCCATCTTGAAAATCTTAATATAGCTACTTCTCCTGAATGGATAGTTGTAGTGACAGATGGTTTTCATTGAAAGACTTCTTATGATATATAGGTGTCACTAAATGGACATGGTACTGATCAGACCTCCAACATGATGGCCGTCTTGAAAATCTTGTCAATACACGTCCTCTTGAAGGGATGGTCATATTCAAATATTTTTAACCAAGACACTTTTTCACTCTTGGACCTATATAAAAATGATGTCATTGTAACCTCCCAAAATCTGAAAAATCTTTTCTAGAATGGGTTGATTTACCAACATTTAGGATATTTTTAAAACTAATTATTTCTTGCAATTTATAATTGCTGTATTAAAATGATGCTGATAATCCTCCAAAATGGCTATCTTGAAGGCCATCTTGAAAGCCTGTATATAGCTATTTCTTCAGAATGAATAGTCATATTTACATGGGGTTTACACTACAACACTGTAGCTATATGTATCTAGTTATACTTAACATGGTGCTTATCTTGCCTCCAACATGACAACATAGCCATCAAAAAAAAATCTTGTAATCACTACTCCTTTTTCATGAAAACACTTCTTGCAATATTTAAATGGTTCTGAACAAAAATGGTACAGATCTGACCACCAATATATCTGTTTTCTTGTCAGGAATTTTCCATAAACCAGACCTATTTGACCCTTGGGGTCAAGGCAAAGGTCATTGCTTGCACTTTATCACTTTTTATACTTCATCAAGTTCATGATCATGAATGTAGTGGCTTGTGTATATTCAGTTGAATTTTGACCAGACTCTTTGAATGGAATTTTATCATTTAACCCAGTTTACAGATATATGTGAAGAATATCTTGAATGATATCACTTAAATAACATTTTTCCCTAAAACAATGTTGCTTATAGGTTTAACCAAACTTAGCATGTGGTTATATATTGTCTAAGACAGGTTAAGTGAACTTCTATTCATGATACCAGATTCAAGACAATGGTTACGATAATAATTTTGTACAGCTCTGATGATTTTAATTCAAACATAGGAAAATAGTTTTGTCACCAAAATTAGTATGTTGGATTTTCTGAAAAGATGGTTTTAATACTCTGCAGTTTATGGATAGTAGAGCACTAATCGCTTCAGGAGACTCTTGTTTTGTTTCAGAAGACAATTAAATTAACTATCTTTTACTTGCACAATAAAACTTTAATCTCCTTAATCTCGTAATTCAGTAGTAGCACCATGTTATGTTAAACAATCCAAAATTGTCACTTTATTCCTTTTTTGTGTTTCAGAGACAAGTGGGGAAGGATATATTGTGAGGTGGTAGCAATAGATGCCCTTGTTTTCCGAAATTATAAGAGTCAGTTCCAGCATTACTTTGTCCTGAGGGAACTCAATAAGGTACAGAATGTTTCTTTTGATTTCTTTGCAGCAGTTGGTGGGAAAATATGCATTATGTGAGAAAGTAAACATAGCTGTCTCGACTCACAAATTATAACTTATTTCTTTATAAGATATTTCTTGAACATACTTTTAATACCTTTACCATTAAGGGAAAATAAAGGATGTTGTGATTTACTGATGTGTTTATTTGCTTCATTTTGAGACTCTTTTCTCAAACTTGCGTTAATGATGAAAATGAAGAACTAGAAATAACACTATTCATGCATTCAACCATTTGGTGTCAGATTTTCCTTAAGGTTTCTTTTAAGTATGGGTAAATTGTTTTTAAAAAAAATACGTGAAGATTTTATTTGGTTATTCATCTCTTACCACTATAGTGGTCCCCCTTTTATAAGGCTACCCTTTCTGCAGCAGAAAAGTGTCCTTTTAAGAAGGGTGACCTTTCCAGAGGGAGATCATACAGATTTGATCAATACCTGTATATTAAGTAAGAAACATGTAACAAATTATTTTAATATTTAATATTTTCATTTTAAAATTACAGGTATGTTATGGAGTCAATATGGTAAAAAAAATATTAATGTTATTTTAAATAATTATGCATAATCATTGATCATGGTGCATAATCACCTTGTCAGTAAAATTGGGGGCACAAACATATGGCTTTATCTCGGTCCATTTTTCCACTTCTGTAGAATGCATAGAGTAGCTGATGATGTTTATTTAAATCTTTCTGATGTCATACGGTTTCAGCCTCTTTTCATTTAGTTGAATTGCTTTCACTTTTCCTTATAAACTGAAAATGTCTGAAAACATTTTGCACTTTCTGCAACAGCTTTTTTCTCCATTTACAATTTTTCGTTTTTACACAAAATTCTCTGTGTTTACAAAGAAAGTGATCTTGTCAAGTGATGGACAAGTTCTCATCTGGTACCCTTTCAAATAATTTCATAGGATATGAGAGAGAAACCATGATGACTAACATACAATTTTTACTTTATGGCAACTGGATGTCACACTAATAGGAAGTGAACAATACTGTTTTGCACCAGGTAGCTTTGTCATCTTGATTATTATTGATAGTAATATTAGCAGGTAATTATCAAAGTGAAATATAGCTAAAATCTAAGAACACAAGAATAAGGATTATCAGATTACTTATCTATTTGCATGGATTAAATTTAGATAACTTTATCAACATGCTTGAGCAAATGTTGGTGTGTTGAATTTAGAAATTAACAAATATTTGTGAGATTTCTATCAGTAAACCCCATTATGTGGCATAAATTTGTCTGTTTTTTTTGTGCCATTATACTGGCCGCTGGATGGTTTGGAAAGTTAATCATCCTCAAGATGTACTTTTGAACACAAACTCATCAGTGCCAAGAGGTTCTAACAGTGTAAAGCAGCTGTCCACTGGTCAGAGGAGCCATTCAAGATTACCATTGTACTTTTGCAGATTAGTACACCTTTATGGTTTCATTTACCTTGGCTAATTGCTACATACTGTGTCAAAAAAGTATGTCATTGTGATCTATTTTACAATACTTATTGACTTATTGGCACTTTCTTCAGGTGCATTGAAGTATTAATCCTAGGTAAAAGTATAGAAATAACAAAAATCTTTACTGCATATATAAAACTAGTGAGTATTAAAAAGCAGGTCTGCATTTGCATTCAACATCAGGGTATTAGAAAAGTGATAACTTGAGTTTTAATCCTTGATTTTAGTATTGCAATACACAAATCTCCAGGTAGAGAACTAAAGGGGACGGTTTTTTTTGTGCAGCAAGTACAAACCTTGGTGTTAAGATTGAAATGTCATGCATAGCTCATGAAGCCATGGAGTAGATTGGTTTGGTTGGTTTTAATGACACCTGCAATACATTATGCCGATTAAATGGGAGCAAAGTGACTTTCTCAAGGACACCCTTACACAGCCAACCCTGACTGGCCTGGGTGGGTATTTTCCTGTGAACTTATTTGTGGTAAGTGACATGGATAATTTAAAAAAGGTTCCATAACATCTGTTTGTTACCTTGCTTTACGATGTATCTTGGTGTGAATTCATATATATATATATATATATATATATATATATATATATATATATATATATATATATATATACACACACACATATATACACACACACACACGCACTCATAGACACAGTCAACTGCAAGTTTTACAGATTTACATGTATTAATGGAATCGGTTCATATTAACAATTTGTTAATAAGAAAAACTGGAAATTACAGCCAAAACAAATGAGAGCTAGATACATTTTAAAAAGGATACAATTTTGAGTCATATGCTTTAATGAATATTTTGCATTTTATTATTAAAATTTTTTGTGAACACTTTATGAATTTGTGGATAAGAGGATACTATATTTAGTATTTGTTTCATTAATTTTGAAATAATTCACATTTTACGAATTGTGTTATATATTTTGACAGCAAGTTCATGTAATTTTACACTCTAGCTAAACAAGAACTCATTAGTCATTGCATGAAAATGGAAAAACTCCAGACTGTGTCAAAGACCTAAACATATTTGTTTCTTGTAGAAGTGTGGATTGCATTTGAATCATTTTTATGGCATAACAACTCTCATAATCAGCATTATTAGTGCTGTTTAAATTCAAGACAGTGATGTTGACAGTGTCATCTTATTGTCTTTACGGTAGCATAACACTGAACAAGATAAATTCCTTTCCTCACAAAATGTAAATAATGCTCCTACCCACAACTCAAGTAAAATGGTTGGATATATTTTTCCTTTCTATAACCATATTTGTCATCATCCTTATGTTTCATATTAAATTATTAAAAATCATTATATTGAATTTAAACTTCTTATCATCTAAATTATGTTCTTGTCAAGCAGATTAACTTTCTTATGATTATTTATGACTGGCTTTAAAAGTAGGACTTGCATTTTCCGACTATTATTAAGTGAAAGTGACTATTATTTATATATAAATATATATGTATATATATTATATATAATATATCATATATATATAGACAATATATATATATATATAGACACACACACACACACACACACAGAAATTTATATTAATCTCCTCAGTACTTACTTTTGTAGATATTCCACTAAGGGGGGAACAACCTCATTGTTCATAGGTATATTCCTTTTCATTGAATATACAAATATTTTTTGTTGCAACTAAAAAAAAAATTCATGAAATTTGATAAAGTGAACTAACAGTATATCATATAAAAAACTTTGACACACAAAAAAATCTTTACTGAATGAATTTCTTGCATATTATGTCACTGTTCATAGCATTTCAATTTTAAAACTGATCTAATTTTACATTTATAATGCAGTAAAATTATTGAGGCATAATTTGAAGAGTATTTGGAATTACAGGTGGTTATAACCACCAACATTGCCTTTTTAAATATATATATCAGGGTTGATATTTTAGATGCCTCTGAAGGAAGATTGAAAGAAATAGTTGAAATATAGAAGTTATTCTTATCATTGTTCTCTTTATTTCAGGCTTACTGTGGATTCTTCAGAAGGTTACCCCAGGAACATTTACCAGCAGTCTGTACAGGGAATTGGGGTTGCGGTGCATTTGGTGGAGACCGCAGATTGAAAGGTGAGTAAATTTGTAGCTCTGCTGGTCATAGAACAGAACTTGTATGATGGACTGTTGTCTGTCATCTGTTGTTCAGCAATCCATTAGCATAAGTTTGTTATCACTTCTAAACTACATTAGTATGGTTTATTTTTGTGGGCTTCAGTTTTTGTGGGTTTTTTTAATTTTTTTTATAAAGAAAATACATTTTTAGGAGTACTTAAATTATGGTTTTGCCTATCATAGATTGCATATTTGTATGGACATTTGTCCACCTCCTGAACTGACTACCAGATCAATGGCCACCTACTTTATGTGGCTAAAATTCCTTGGCACCAGTAAGTTTCTGTTCGAAAGTACCCCTCAAAGATGGCCACCCTTCTAACATGACCAGCAGTCAGCATTTTAGTGCAAAAAATGTCAGATTTACCCATGTGAGCAGCCACACAATTGTTGTTTACAGATTGAAATCTTGCTAATATTTGTTTATTTCTCAACTCAACACATTGACATTTGTTCCAACATGTCGATGAAAATAATTTTTATCATACAAAGAGGTAAGTAATCTGATTATCCTTACTGACATGTGTTCCTTAGATGCTAGCTTTTGTCACTTTGATAATTACTGCCTATTTTTAGCATTGAGAATTATCAAGATGACAAAGCTAACTGCTGAGAAGCACAATATTGTTTAGATCAAGTCAGTGTGACATCTGTTTGCCAGATAGTAAAATGGTGTATTAGCCTTTTCAGCTTACCTCTCACGAATGTACTTAACAGGTGTTATGACCTGTTGGTCCTAAACTAAGTAACATAAAAGAGAAAAAAAACCAACAAGTTAGTAAAATTCACCAAATAATTTATTTCCCTAGAATACAAGGTGAAAATTTAAAAAGATCTTTCAGTATTGTGAATTAAATCCCAGAGTCCCAAAAAAGTTATATCACAAGTCCAAAATATAGAGTATTTCAAATGAATTCCAGTGGTGTTCCAAATGAATTCCAATCTTGAATGTGCTGATATACCAATAGTCTGGAATAGTGTTGATGTACTAACAGTCCTGATGCAGACCTGCCAACTCTTACGATTTTGCCGTAAGTCTTACAAAAATTACCCTTAAAATACGGACTTACGGCATGCAAGCAAAAACTACGGAAAAGTAATCTTTGCCAAACAATCCAGATAATTGGTTCATCCGTATTTTATTTGGATCCGGGTTTTATATTAGAATTAGTGAAATTAGCTGGGGAACCAGACTAACTTTACAGCAGCACCCCAGACACTTTAAACTGCACCTATTCATGCGAAGCGTCTGCATGATCAGACTATTGATTATAGAATTTTTTTAAAATGGCGTCCAGAAAGTGATGCATGTTTAAGACGAAAGGGAAAATAAGCTTCTAGAAAAGTGTTAATAATCAACAAAGAAGAATGAAAAGGAGTATTCAGATTTTTATGAATAAAAGCTGGAAAGGACACAATTACGTTTATAGGACATCACATGCCAGTTTGAGTATGTCTCGTGGCGGGAGATATGATTGCCATTGTCATGTGAAATGGAAAAAGAATTTACAAGAATTACGTCAAGTTGAGAGATAGAAACAAGCCATTGAGTTGCATAGGTTTTGGAACTAAAGTTTTTGCTACTGTACTAGTGGTAAATAAAATCTACACCTACTTTACAAACTTTTCAGTTGAACATAATGTTTATCGTAGCTGCTTTGAACATTTAATTACATTTTCCAGCTTTACAATAGCTGTTATTGATATCTTGTTACACCTTACTGAAAACTGGTCAATCTTACGGAAAAAAATTAACTGCCTTACTGAGACAGACTCGTCATGGTTGGCAGGTCTGCTGATGTATCACAATGATATAATCCAGAATATCCTTGAATGAATTCACAATAATCTTACAATAGTGGTTTAGTCTGAAAGTATTATTGAACACTTTATAATTTCAGTGAATAGTTTAAATAAATAAATCCTTGCAAATAATAACTGCACACAATTAAAATGGATTCCACCAAGACTGATGTTAAGATATGGAATGAGGGCTGTTCCGTTGAAACATACATGGGACCCGGGGACGGCACTTTTAAAAACATATATGCCAGGGTGGTTTGGAATCAAAATTGCTTCTGTCCCAGGTTGTTTATTCAATAAAATCGCTTCTATAGGTGGTTGATATAACTGGTTCTGTAGGTCTGTCTAATAGTGCGACCTAAACATAATAAAAAAAACTTTCATTTTAGATATCCAGTTATTAAATTTGTATTTAATTTATGCATGCCATATTTGTTCCCATCATGAGAAGGCCTATTTCCTTTGAACGGACAACAGATTATAAAATGTTGTCATTGGTCAACTATAAATAGGTCAGGGAAAGCATACCACGTGATCTGCATTTGTAGTTTTACTAGTCACAAACAAAGTGAAAATCTATGTCTTTATTTTCTCAATCATAGGAAAACTAGCAGATTTTTAAAATAAATCTCCTTATAAAATTAAAGTGTAAATTCTGCGACATTAATTTTAGTCTTGTGAGACTTGGTTTGCATCAGTCGGATCCGATGCGCACTGCGAAAAGAACCGAATGTAGCCATATTGTGACAGTTATGACGGTGAAACATGTTTTCGACAAGGGAAGAAGTCAGTATTTGGTTGAGAAAGCAAAGCCTTGAGAAATAATTGACAGCCTTAGAGGTAAGTTCTGTTATTTTTTTAGCAAGCTAATCAAATAGTGTTAAGAGACTAGTGAAATTCCATTTATTCAGTCATTACAAACATCGTTGTCATAGACTCGTTTCTGTCGATCAAAAGCCATTGGCATTGTAACACGTACTTGTCTTCATCCAATTAACTCAAGATGACCGACACTCACAGAATCGGCATGGGGCAGATTTCATGTTAGTTAATTGATTGAAGGGGTAGAAATGAATGCTTTTGTGTAATGGAGTCTTTGTTAGATATTTTAACTCCAACATGTACTCAATCCAAGTCCAGTTCCAACAGATAATTCCGATGTTTTGGAATACAGCTTAATAAAATTTGACTATTTAACAGTTATCAGAGGAAAAATCTGATTGATGGCACTTTAAAGTTGCAATGGAAGAAGTGCAGAGCATAATAACATTGGCATTACTGTTGTATGTTTGTATGAAGAATCTTATATGACAATTTCAGTGAACTAGTTTCATGGATTCAGTTGCATTTTGTTTAATTACTGTGACAGTTTAAAAGAAATCTTGGAACTATTGTAATAAATGGCAATATATGGAAAGGAAGTTAAAGTTATAGAACAAAAATGAGAAAATTATCATGAAACCAATGAGTTAGTGAGTGGTAGATCATTATTCACCCAATCTTCCAGTTATTTCTGCATTGAAATGATACTGTCCATACCTGATTAAAATGTAACTTTTAGTAATCTAATTCAAAATGTGTTTTTCATTGATTTCAGATTTTTAATAGGTAACAGTTCTTATTTTCATTGGTTGTGGTCATAACCATGCAAGTATTTAGTAACAATGTGGTCAGTTGTGGCTTGTATGCAAGTAGATGATTATTACAACTTTCTGTTTAGTATCCAGTCATCTCATTTTCTCCAAAAAATGTAAGCACAATGATACCACAGTTGCAAGTTGAATTAAACATTGTTGACTTTATGTTTAGATTTTGCTATGTGCATGTCAAGTTGCTAAATATTTGAACAGTACATCAATTTTTTGGTATGTTTGTCATCTCCAAAATATACATAGCATGTAACATAATTGCTGCTTTACACTCCATGCCTATTTTTTATTCACTTGAATAATTTTCATAATGAATACTAATGGTCATTTTTGAGTTCATGTGTATTAGTTTCAATGTGAATCTTATATTGGCTTTGGATTAAACTTTGTTTTGTTGAGTACTGTACATTTTGTATGTACACATGGAGGGGGAGTTTGAATATATATGTGGGTGGGGATAAGACCAAGTAGTACATACACACCTAATAATAAAAACTTGATTAAAGTTACAATAAAACCTATTTGCCATAGCCAACAAGAAACAACTGATAGTATTTGCACACTTTCCAATTTGTTTGTAGCCCCTTACCAATTTTAAAAATGAAAAGCATCAAGAAGAAAAGTTATGAATAAGTACATCATTTTCAATTGGCCAATGAGAGGACAGTCAATCATTCCATGTACTGCAGTTGCATATTAAATGGATCTGATAATGGCCATACAAGTTGTGCGAAAAGGGAGAGAAGTGTCTTCACATGTAATTTTTTTTTTATAGTACATATATAATTGATAAGTTAATTGTAAGCAGCTAGATCAGCCCATGTGCCCTTTTCTGGTTTCCAGGATGGATGATGCATGGCAGTCAGAACTGTGTCATCTGCATCCAGTATTTGCGTTGTACAGTTTTAATATTTTTAGAAATAATGGACAAATAAAAATGTAACTCCAAATGTGTGGAATTAGTGAGATTATCAAACACAGTGAATGATCAAACCTGTTGCTTGAAAAACAGGGACAGGGACTTGATCATGCAAATATGGAGACCATGTTACTAAAGCAACTCCGTTTTTATTCAAAATGCAGACAAATTGACAGTGTTTGAAGGGGGGTACTAAGCAAATGTATACATTCACACTGAGGAGGGGTTAGAAAAAAGTCCACCCTGCAACTGGGGGAGGGGGTAAAAAATGGCAGTTTTCAAATGTACTAAATGGATAGCCCCATATCCTCACCTCGAATAATAACTCTTATTAGACCAGCAGTGATGATGAGACAAAATATGTTCAGTCAGTTGTTTTTTATATTAATGTTAAGAATGGAATGGCTATGTGAAATTTTTATTTTTTTTTTTTTACAAAATTATTATACAGTTTATTTTATTTTAGATGGTACAAAATGTTACTGTCAGAAACTGAATAAGAATTTTTTGCACCATTTTTAACCATAGAAGTTTGATAATTGGTAATCCCTTGCAGTATTTATTTAATCACTGGACATGTCCTCGCACCAAGCTGTTATATCTCTGGTGCATGCACACACACACACACACACACACACACACACACACAAGCATAAAAGTACTTTAAAACCACCCCCCACCATCAATGCCAAACATGGGCAAGGCACTTTATTACTATGCCCAGGTGCTAAATCACTAAATAACCAAGTACTTGCAGCACTCAACAGGGAAATAGAAGAAATGGTTTTATCTTAGATTCCTAGAAATTTTTATTGGTTAGTAGAGTGTACTTCCCTTTGAAAGACTTACTTCAAAGTTTCAAAATGTAGCTGCTGCTTCTATCATAGCCTTGATGGCATTTTATTGTTTTGTTTTTTTTTTAGATAGAAATACTAGAAAGTGTCAGTATTGTTATATCAAGCAACATTGTGGTGGACCAATTGGTGACTTTACTACAAACCAACTTCTATTCATGTTGATAAATAAGATACAAAAGATGAACTTAAGGTTACTGAGGAAGAAACTGCCATCAATGATGCAAGTGCTGCTCTTAAAAAAAGGCCACCAAATAGAGTTCAGTACTTGATGCAGAATGGAGTAATTCAGAAAGTAGCCAACAGGTACAAAGTCAAACAGTAGTCGTTTTATTTAGGTAATGTTATTAAATTGTACAAAATATCAAAAATTTTCTTTTGAAGAATTTCCTGTTAAAAATTTTACAATAAAAATTGGTATGTGTATGTATTTCAACAAAAGACTATAGTATTATTCTGATCGCACTACCAGTCCAGTTGGTGAGGGGGTTCATGTTTATAATACAGAGGTGTTGACAGAGTTTCCTTCAACAGCAGGTAGTTTTAAAAGCCATTCAACTTGTACATTGACCTGTTATGTCAATTGTAGATAAATTACAATGAAGAGTGTGTTATTTGTAACATATTTCAATATCCTGTTCACTTCTGCTGAAATGTGGGGTCACATTTTGGTATCACTACATGAAAAATAGTTACAACAGTAGTAACCAGTACAGAGCACTGACTAATTATGTTCAGGATTTAAGTATGTGTGTCATAGGGGTTGTCTCATATAGTTCAAATTTTTAATAGTGTTTATCAGTTCTTTTCTTATTATACAGGCATCTACCTCTGTGAGCCCAAGGCATTAAGATGTATGAAGGGGATTTCCTGAAAAATTTGCCAGTTTTAAGAAGATCTTACTTTCAATGTAGAAATGATGAATCCCTTAAAATTGTCAACATAAAAAATGTTGAAAGAAAAAAGGTTTATTGGTTCTATTGTTATTTCTGTTATCTTTGTTTCAGTAGTTCAAATTACCAGAGTATATGTTCAGAGATGAAATTATGCCATTTATAGATGCCATTTATTGATGTTTATGAAATTTCAGGTTTAGTATTTGTCATTGTTGTACATATTAATGTCAAACATGTAACTGAAGTACCAACATGTCAACCGCTCCGGTGGCCTAGTAGTTAGAGCATCCACTTCGGCTGCAGGAGGTCATGGGTTCGAACCCCAGCCAAGTCATACCAAAGACTTTAAAAATGGAACTAACAGCTGCCTCACTTGGTGCTCAGCTTTAAGAGGTTAGTGTTAGGATTGGTCGGCCCATCATGCCACATGTCTGCGGCATGATGCCCCAGTGCTAGACATCACTATAAACGGTCACACTGCAGACATCGTAGCAATATGACTGAAAAATTGTTAAAGCTACCTTAAAAATCTAAATCACACACACACACACCAACATGTCATTTATCCAGAACATTGAGTTTTCGAAATCACATTTGCTGCCATGAGCCTGTTGCTATGATCTAGGTACATGTATTTGTGATCTGTAAGATGGCAAATGTGGATTTAGATACAAGGTTTAGGGTCAACACTGCTTGTGTTAGCTTTGTTTCAGATGGAGTTTGTCATGAACAACATCTTTTGTTCAAAGTTTGTTGGTTAACTTTACTGGGTCTCTAATTACAAGTGGTCATTCATATGCTTGACAAACTTGAATTCCTTAAGTGAAGTTTGGACAATTTATTGTCTTTATCCTGTTAAAGATTGGAACACAACATTTTATCAGTGATGTAAGAAGTCATTTTGGTAATATATTTTGAAATAAAGATGTTAAATTGAATGCTCTTTTGAAGTATTGTTTAGACCACTTCCCAGCTATAAATAATAAGGCATTGTTACGTGTATGTAATTAAATTGCTTGTGTGTTAGTTTTAAAATTCTTTTTTATTTTATTTTTTGTTTCTTTTTATTGTAATGATTATTTTCACGGGGTTCGAAATTCTTTTTCAGTAATTCTATTTATCTAAGGCGTAAAACGTATTACATTAACAATATTTTTAGTTTACCTTGGTCCACGGTAGTGTAAGTGCTATGCGAAAACAATTGGCTATTGCCAAAGTCATTTCGTCTAGTGTGGATAAACAATGTTTTATTTTTATATTTATTTCAGAGTGATAGTAGATAGGGGTTCTTTCTACGTGACAAATTGCACTTTTCCTGTTGCGTTGTTTCGAGTGTTAGGAGACCATGAAATTACAATTTGAGAAAGAGGAGAGAGAGACAGGAGAGGGAGAAAGATAAACAATTACAATTTGAAAAAGAGGAAAAAGAGACAGGAGAGGGAGAAATATAAACAATTACAATTTGAGAAGGAGGAGAGAGAGAGAGACAGGAGAGGGAAAAAGATAAATAGTTACAATTAAAAAGAGAGAAGGATGAAAGGGAATTTCAAATTAGAATGAAAGAATTTGAGCTGGCAAGTGGCAAGCACGATCCCACTTTACATACAAATTCAAGTTTTGACATTACAAAAAATATTAGGTTAGTTCCCCCTTTTAGTGAAAAGGAAGTAGACAAATATTTTATTTATTTTGAAAAAGTTGCTGAAAATTTGAAATGGCCAAGGGAGCATTGGACTGAATTATTGCAATGTGTACTTTTCGGAAAAGCCTGAAATATCTATGCATCCCTGTCAGTACAACAGAGTTCTGACTATGATTTGGTTAAGGAGTGCATCTTAAGGGGTTATACCGTAGTCCCTGATGCTTATCGGCAAAAATTCAGAAACTATAAAAAAGAAGCTAGACAGACTTATGTTGAATTTGCTAGAGAAAAAGAACAGTTATTTGATAGATGGTGCTTAGCCCAGAAAGTTGAACATGATTATGAAAATATCAAACAATTTGTGTTACTTGAAGAGTTTAAAAACTGTGTCCCTAGTGACATTAAGAATCTTCTTGAAGAGCATGAGATTGAAACCTTGGAAAATGCTGCTCTTGCTGCTGATAAGTACTCCTTAACTCATAAAGTTCCTGTTGTAGGCAAACCATTCACTCAGCAGTCTACTGGTAGAAAGGTATTCCAGCCCAATACAACTCCTCCTAAAACTCAATCTGGTACAACTTTTAAAAATCAAGCTTCTGATAAACTTGATTCAAAATCCTTGTCTATTCCTGTGTGTACCTATTGCAAGAAAAGAGGACACGTCATTTCTGATTGCTTCAAATTGAAATATAGGCATCAGAATCAAGATAGACCTATCCCAAATGCTCTTATTTCTAAGAGGTCAAGGTCATTGTCATGTATTGAAAGCAATACATTTGTTGGGTCTAATAAACCCCAGTCTGATTTTATTATGGAGAATTATGAACCATTCATGTCGAAGGGTTCTGTATCACTCTTGGGTGATTTGGCCAATCCTATCCCTATTAAAATTTTAAGGGATACAGGAGCTTCTCAGAGTCTTTTATTATCAGGTATTTTGCCTTTTTCTGAGAAGTCCTGTTCTAATGAGAGTGTTCTCATTCAGGGAGTAGAGTGCTGCTTTGCTAATGTTCCTGTCCATTCTGTAAATTTGTCATCAGACTTAGTTTCAGGACCTGTGACAGTCGGAATAGTGTCTAACTTACCCGTTGAGGGCATTTATTTGTTGCTAGGCAACGACCTAGCTGGAGACAAGGTTGTGGTTAATCCACTTGTAACTGACAAGCCTTCTTTGGATCAGAAAGTTGATCCTATTGAAAAAGAATACCCTGAGTTATACCCAGCTTGTGTAGTTACCAGAGCTATCGCAAAGAAAGCTCTTGAGAATGATTTTGATAAGGAAAACATTTCTTTAGCTGACACATGTATTGGTCAGGCTTTTGATGAGGTCACTTTCACTTCTAATTTGGATCAGTCAAAAGGTATTGATCACAGTGGTCCTCTTTTAAATACTCATTCTCTTTTATCTAATCAGGGTGATAAACGACAATCACTTGTCGTCGAACAGGAAAAAGATCCTGAGATCTCCTGTTTGTTTCAGAGGGCCATTAGTGAAACTGAAGCCACTGAAGTACCTGTCTGTTATTTCATTAAAAATGGAATTCTCATGAGAAAATGGAGACCTCCCGAGGTACCTGCTAATGACGAATGGTCAGTGAACTATCAGATTGTAGTTCCAAAATCTTACAGACAGGAAATACTTAGTTTGGCCCATGAAACTCTGGCTGGTCATTTAGGAATACATAAAACTTATCACAAGATCTTGACTCACTTTTATTGGCCAAAAATCAAAAGTGATGTTTGTAAATTTTGTAGATCTTGTCATACTTGTCAAATGATAGGAAAACCCAATCAGAAGATACCTAAGGCTCATCTGCAACCAATTCCTGCATTTGACGAACCATTTAGCAGAATTATGGTAGATTGTGTTGCATAACATGTGTACGATAAAACCAAAAGAAAAAGAAAATTACAAGATAAGTGGAAGCAGGAAGTTCCGTGGCTAACCCACAGCAAGAAAAAGGATAAGATGACATTTTCAGTTTGTTTTGCATATAATATTATCAGGAACATTTGTAGTTGGTTGCAGCAACTTTATAATTGGTACAGTCAGAACCCATGAGCTGAAACGGCAACCCCTGGCTGTTCTGAAAATGAGGAGTCTGTTATGTTGCTGAATAAAGCAGCCTTTGAAAAACTACATGTCATTGTTAGAAATGCTCATTTTTTCGAGAAACATGGATGCCCATGTACTATGTGAAATTATGTGAGTTGGACAAGGTTTGGAAATAGGCAGTACCTACCTGATGGACAAATATTGTCAGAAATTTATCAGGGCTATTGCCCATAATCGTAGGGTCAGAACAGGACCATATCATTTACTCCAGTCATTTTTTTTCTCAGTTATTAGTGATTGCTCCACTGACGCATTTAACAAAGAGGCAGAAATTGTATATGTTCTTTCAAGTGAATGGTAAATGTTATAAAGTTTCATTTTATCCTTTTGAATTTAACCTATTAAACATAAGTTTAAATTAAGATCCATTCCATTTATAATAATGTAAGCTCTTAAACCAATTTAAAATTAGACCCGTTCTAATTTATTTAATTCTGTTAATTCAATAATTTAGTATTTCTTCTTAGGTTTAAATTCATTTTTTTGGTATAAAAAATGTACCCAAGGTAGACAGTGAAACCATCAGTCTTGCTATAATGGGCCTTATGTCAGAGAGATATGGGAACGAATGCATAAAAAAGAATGTTGCAATGGGAACTGACGGTGCGTCTGACAGTGATGTTGATGCTGCTTATGACAATGATGATTATGATGATGATAATAAATTCCATGCTCAAGATTTGTCAGCATTACAAAAGAAAGCATATAAATTGTTGATGAATTTAATGTAAACTGATAAAATAACAACCTTGTATGCGTGTTTTATTTTATTGTATAAATTATACATTGTTTTTCACTAAGTAGATCCATAAACAAAAAGGAACTTATATCAGTCAGAAGGACCACCATTTTTCAAAAGCAGGAAGTCTTGCAGGTTTCATATTTAAAAAAGTTAGTGTCAAACCC
Source organism: Megalonaias nervosa (assembly GCA_016617855.1). Lineage (NCBI taxonomy): Eukaryota > Metazoa > Mollusca > Bivalvia > Unionida > Unionidae > Megalonaias > Megalonaias nervosa. The sequence goes on from JAECUM010005789.1 coordinate 135,140, forward strand.
TGACATAATTGCATTTTTATGCTATTATCTTGAATAAAATATTTAGACTTTGCTTTCTATGAGTCGAATATTTTCCTAATATATCCTGCAGCCCCAACAAAAAATTCTATCGGTGGGTGATTTGATTGTTAAATTAGTTCTATCGTTGGGTCCCGAAAGGCCTGAATCACATCTGTGGGTGGCTACCCAATTTCAAAACTGCTTTCCCCTGGTCCCATATATGTTTTAATGGAACAGCCCTGAGTAATTCTGTTTATCACTACCTTTATATATAAAACTAAGAGACAATAACAGAACCAGGATGAATGTCAAAAGATCATTTTTAGAACATTCTAACTTGTCAACAAGATCAGGTCTATTGCCAAATTTTGATAAAGAGTATGGCAAACATCAGGTACACCAGGTTTTTCCCAAAGGGAATACCAGTGTCCTAAACTCAGATCCAAGGAAACATGCTTACCTCCAAGTAATAATGATCTTAAAATGTAATCGAAAGTCATAGACAAGAATTAGCTATGTAATATGTTGTTTACAAAACAAAAGACAATAGTCAGGTAGGCCCAAACACCTACCCTCAGTACGGACAAAGGTCAATCACATTATAGAAATTAAAATATTTTAACACTGGGTACCAAACTGGAGAAAGAATAATAAAGTTGATCATGTGACAAGCTCACTTTGTAAATACAGATCATCATGAGTGACAACTTCATATTGGCCATGAAGAAATATGTTGTTGAAAGAGTGCAATAAGTCATCAGACATTCTCAGTTTAGGATGAAAAGTGAAAGCAATTAGACTAAACAAAAATATGGAGAGTCTTTGATCACTACTGATTTAACGTCAGAAAGATTCTAATAAACATTGTCAATATACATTCAACTACAGTGAATGGGAAGATGGAATCAACTGACGTACAGGGATAGTTACAACCAAATGTTTGTACGCAGATTTTATTGACAATGTGGTTTTGCACAAAGATTGATGATTATTCATAATTTGTTTAAAAATAACATTGATATAAATTTTATCACATTAAGTCCATAACATGATAATATTCATGTGATTTTTAAAACAAAATTTTAAACATGTAAATATTAGCTATGCCTTTCATACTTCATATGTGGTTATTTTTCACATCTGTGTGATCCCCCCTCTAGAAAGCCACCCCTCTTATAAAGCCACTTTCTGCTGCAGAACAAATGGCCTTATAAGAGGGGACCACTGTATTTAATTTCATGGATTAACGTCTACAAATGCCTAAAATGAAGAATGTAACAATGCAAAACAAAAAACAAATGGTGGTTGCTTCAGTGGTTAAACAATACTACCACCAGTATGAGCACAAATCAGACACCTGTAAAGATCAATCACTTATACTCAGCATCAAAGGGAGCCAACACAGCCAACATTGCCTAGCTAATCAGTTATAAAAGTACATGTGTATGATTATGATTGCTACCTCAAAATACTGTCCAGTAAGTTGCACCATCAGTACTTTGACCATGACATTAACATGGTGGCTTAAGAGTGGTAAAATTCATCTTAAAGCCCCATCAGTTTGGATAATGTCATGATTCCACATGTGAACCAAACTCATGACCAGCTGCCACTTGCTCAAGGCAGTTAGCAAGCAGTGTCAACATTTGATGTGTTCAAGCCCATCAGTGCTAAGATGCTAACTAAATTGAAAAACAATGTAATTACTCCTTTGTTGGAGCCCACCTGAAGTATGAACCATCTTCAGCCACTAGACTTTATAATAAAATAAGATTACAAAGAAGAATTAAAATTACATTTCCACAACTGGCATGCTAAATAGGTCATGGAGACCTTAAAACCTCATTAATCAAGCTTATTCATGCTGAATGAATAATTGTGCCTTGTGGGAAATCCTTGAAAGATTGGCCTCAATTATCAGTGACTTTGGGAATGATGGAATTCAACAATTTCAGGATTATTTATGGTACCTGAGAAACTTTTGTGTGTACCAGCAGACTGGATTGACATGATGTTAATTCAGAGGATTTGTCTGAAAATCATTGAAGTTCTCTCTTCTTCTGAAGACAGACTTTGTGAATGATTGACATAGATACATTATTCATCTTTGAGGTCCATTTGGTCTCCAATAACAGTCGTGTCCATTCATTGTGGTTGGTAATGTACCAAAGCTTCCTCAACAGCCATATATGCTACACATGTCGAGTTGATGAGGTGAAATGTCCTGTTACTAAAGGTTACCATAATTATTTCATTTAGTTACTTTGTTATTATGTTTTCCTCATTTTCAAATGCTTGTTCACACAATCTATAGTCAAAGAAATTTAAGATGATGGTGGTGTGAAAGCTCCAGACTACTCCAAACCATCTAAATTGAATCTCCAGTCTCTTTACTGATGCTTATAGGTATCACTAATTGGACTGATGCTGACAGGTATCACTTCACTAATTGAGCCTATCAGCTATTATTAAATTCCGTTGTCATCCCTAAGAAAATAATTAATATTTTGTCTCTGATATTTCTTGTAGAATTCCTAATAAGTGAAATCAGCATCAGAGTCTAAACAAAAATAAAATGCTTATTGAGTTCAACCTTGTGGCTTTTGCATAGGACGAAAATGTTAACAGATGTGATTCTGCTGATTCCAGAAAGTTCACTTGTACAAAATTTTCCAGTCAGTTTATTCAAATGTAAGATTTGAAAGTAAAGTTAATCCCAATTTACACATATATTGCATTACCGTCATTTATTTTGACTGTCTGATCAATAATCTTGAATGTTGTCCATAGATAACAGCTTTGAAAGCTTGGATAACACCCTAATCCATGATCCATATGTGCGACATATTCAGTGCAAGAACAGTACCTTAATGTTGTCACTGAGGTTGCCAGAGTTTGAGGTGGGTCTTGAAACATTATCAAGAGGCACTAGAATTTTGAAAGGCAGATTTTGCCTGTCACAGTAAGCCCACAATTCTAAAAGCAGGAGTTGAGGAAAATAATTTTCAAACAATGATCCAGTAACCCATCCTTTCAGGTTGACTTTCCAGTGAACAGGCAGGTGTCCCATTGTATAACCCTTAAGCACCGAAGGGTTTTTGGCATGTTAAACCATCAATGGTTTGAGCTAGAAGTTGTCAGCTGTGTTTGCACCAAGCAGCAGTGTTCATCAATCCTTTGTGGCCCTGAACCCTGTGTCTGTTTTCTCCTTGACTGCGATGTTCAACTCAGCATCCATTTCCAGAAGAGTCTGGTTTTGTCCAAGTTGAAAACTTACCTCGGTTCATAGTTTCTGTCCTCAATTGCTCTATCAGTATTCTCCTTACATAGTGGATTACCAGTCTTTATAATCATTAGCATCTTGTGCATGTCTTGATTAATACATTTTATCTTTACACTTTTGATGCTGTTCATATTCATAGGTGCCCCTTAATGTTTAACCAGTGTTGCATTACACTAGTGTAAATGTGAGCAAGGGACAGCTCCATAATTATTCATTAAACTTTAATCATCTGGAACAATGCAGTAGTAAACTAAACAGAACCATTAAAAAAAATGAAAATACTGCGTCAAATGTTATTGCCAGAATAATTTTTTAGTGGGTCTTTCCTTTTAATCTTAATCCCCATGAAAAGACAGCTGATTTTTAATCAGAGACTCAAAAGCCATCATGACCTTATTTCATCCATTACTAGTTAAAATATCTCAAAAAACATCCTGCATTTGGCCTAAACTCTTCAGATTACAAAAACAAAGTAATCAGTTAACAGCTTGTTGTGTGTACACACTAGCCTTACACTCATTACATGGCCATACACCATTGTACTGGTTGCAGTGATTTCTGAAAGGTTCTGGTACCCACTAGACTGGTTCTGACTGGTTTCTGTACTGCATAGAATATCCAGACTGGTATTTTGTGCTACCTCTGGTAGAATTTCATGTATGTTAACACATTAACCCCTGGAGGTTTTTGTTGTTTTCGCCTGAAATGCGAGTAGAAAACCCATTTTGGGGGCTATTTCTGAATACATCCTAATACATTGACCTCCAAGACATTTTAGGTTAACCTAATGCCTAGTTGTGTTAGAAACATCATTTTTCATTGGCTATTTTGCCTGAGCATGAGCAGAAGGGTAAAAGTTGGACTTCTTTTTTTTTTTTTTGCTTAACGGACCCATCCTTTTCGTGTCGAGACCACTCTTTTATTCTAAATGCCCATCTTATCCTACTTTTTGCAAAGGTTCACCTGTCTGTGTGCAGTTCAGACCAGTCTGTCTTAGATCTGAGGCCAAAAAGTCTAAAATCCGGACACAAAATCGGATTCCGACCTCGGCCGAATTTCGGCTGGAAAAAACTCGGGTCCAAAAAGTTACGTTTTTCCCTCTGTATTTTGTAGTGCAACTAGAACATCCATATTATTTGGTATCATCGTAAAGCTACATCTGTCTACCTTTCTATAATACCACCCACTTTATTGTGTCATACATGACCTTGATGCTACAGAGCTCAGAAGTAGGCTACCACCTCCTGCCACGTAAATGCGGCACCAGGGGTTAATGAGTTAAGGCAAAGTGAGCACTAATTATAGGTATCCCAGGCAATCTGTTCCCCATTCATCAGTAACATGCTTCACTTTATACACAAAGTCTACAGCTTTTGATAGAAGTATGGTAAGTAGAGGGTCTTCATAAGGGTAAGGGGCATTCATGGGGATAAAGATTAATAATTTACAAGTCTTTCTACATTCTGACAATAAATTCCTGCATTTCATCAGCATGATCAATTTTTCTTGGGCAAATTAGATTTTTTTACAAGCCCAATGGGTACGTCACTTACAACACTGAAATAGCCCGATCTTAAATTAAAGGGGCCCCTGGTTTCAGGCTATCTGATTTTTTTGAGCACTGATTAATAAACCAAATAACGATTTGTATGTATTTAGTAAGATACTTTTAATGGTATGTTATTGGAATCTTTACTTCCTAAAGTTTTATGAAACAACCATCAAAGAATAGAATAATAAATAAATAAATGATATTTACCAAAAACTGAAGCAAATTTGGATAAAGACCTATTCTCAGGTTCATTAGTTACTTATTGTAAGTAAAAGCAGCTGCCTTGAATGTATTTGCATCTGTGTACAATAGTCACATAACCTTTCTGGAAATGACTTCTCTGGTGGCCTAGTGGTTAGAGTGTCTGCCTCGGATGCAGGAGGTCATGGGTTTGAACACCGGCCAAGTCATACCAAAGACTTATAAAAATGGTAGTGGCATGTGCCTTGCTTGGCACTTAGCATTAAGAGGTTAGTGTTAGAACTGGTTGGCCTGGTGTCAAGATAATATGACTGGGTGGAACATGATGCTACATGTCTGCAGCATGAAGCCCTAGTGCTGGACATCACTATAAACTGTCACACTGCAGACATGATTGCGGTATGACTGAAATGTTTTTTTAAAGCTACATTAAAAATCCAACACACACATTCAGGAAATAATGCCTGGCAAGGGTCAGGGTAATTTTAGAAGTGCCATAAGGCACATATGTAAAAAGATTTTAATATTATTGTTTCTTTTGATTCATCTGTCACTATAACATTATTTCATATCATTTAAACATTATGACAAGGTAAAGGGCTTCCCTCTGCCATTACACATATCTGCCAATTTCCAGATCAGTTTATAATTAACATTTTCCTTGTTTCTTTTGGATTAGCCAAAATCTAAACAGAGATATAATGAGTCTTGTTAAAGTTTCTCTCAGAAGCATTATTGTAATAAACTGCCCTGTAGCCTTTTGTTCCTAAGTTTGCAATTTTCAATTACCAGTAGTTTTTGACTTGTAGGAATTTATCCTTCAGAGCCTATGTCATGCTACCTGCTCTCTGTTACTAAAAATAGTTTGTGTTTCTATTAAAAGTGTCAATGGGTACTAGGGTACTTGGGTACCCGCCCATTCATAATTACCTGGGTAATAAAATTAGCTGTAGATAACCTGTTTAGTTCATGTGAAAAAAAGAAAAAAAGAAAAAAAAAATCAAAACATGTTTCCACTTAAAGATCAAAGATTGTATCTGGTGATATCAGGAGTGAGTGAGACACAGAATAATGAGTACATTTTGAGGCTTGTGTCATGTGATATTTAACCATCATATACGTTTGTCTACATATTTCCGATGTTTGCGACGATTTGGTTATGAACATTGAAAAATTTTCTTATTTTCTGTTTACAATAACTGTACGTAGTGTGTTTCCAAGAAAAGAGATGGGTTTCTTGAATTTGAAACCATGTGTCACAGATTCATTTTAGTTTGATACACACTTACGTAGCAGACCAGTCCATACTGAAAAAACATGGCACCAAATATTAAGTGAAACTGATGTTAGTCGTGGATGTTATATGACTAAAAAGTGTGAGAGGATTTTGTTAAACTGAAGAACATGTTGCATCTGGAAAAGTACAAATCAATACCACTGTACGAATTTTGAAAGAGGAATTCGACACTAATGTAATACAGCATTCAGGATTTGAGAACTTAACTTTATGACCTTTCAGTGAAAGCTAAACATGTGATGTAGACTAGTTAATGTTGTATATAAATACTTTATCATTTTGTTTTGTGTCTGTATTCTCTTACTAATCCACATGGATTTAGCCAATTTGTGACAAGAATTTTAACTAAATACAGATCCAGGTAAGTAGCAAAAATAAATGTATGTTTTTCATGAGGTTTTCTCTAATTATGACATATAATATATAGATTACTCTTGTGTGCTCAGATTGGGCTCATTTGCTATTCATATTAGTAATAATTATAATTATACCTCTTGGATGGAGGGGGGGTTTGGCATAGATGAACTCACAACAAAGCAGTTCATGTTCAGAGTTAATATAATTTCCCTTTGATCAGGTATCAGGGTAACCGATCATTAGGATCGATGGGTTACAAGGTTGACTGTTCCTAAAATTTTGACATCGTTAGTTTCTATTAATAAGGTACTGTATTTAACTCCTCTGGCCTTCTGACATTGAAAGACCTTCTAGACATGTAAAGGGATGTAACTCAAACTCTGATCCTGAGACTAATTGGTTTGTTTGGTTTTTTTTGGACAGGAGGGATTTCATCCCACAAAAACTTTGATGTTGCTTCCTCTATTACTGAGAGTTGTTTGTGCTTCTAACAATAAGGCATTTTCTATATATAGTTCTAAAGTCCTTTTGACATAGAAGGGCTACGAAGATACGGAAGGGGACATAACTCATTCCAATCCTGAGAGGTTTGATGGTGTCCTGGAGGGATTTCATTCCTCAAAGCCCTTGGCATGCTGCCTGATCTGATGCTTGAAACAGATTTTGTTTCCAATAATAAGGCACACTCAGTATTTTGCTCTTCTGGGGTTTTTTTTTTTTAGTCATCTTGTGTCAAGGGACATAACACAGATTCTAACTAGAAAGGAAATACTTAGATTAGTTAACTCCCTTGATATAGTATAACCTGTTTTAAAGGACATCTCCATACTGCAGACACCTGTCCCAAAATAACGTTTTCAGGCAACCTCAGTAAAAATCCTTCTATTAATATCCTTTATATAACATACTCCTGTTTAATGATGACAGAAGAATAGGGCTTTTTTCGGTCAGCAAAGTTGCATATAAAACCTAGCATGTGCAGATTTGCATTCTTGGCAGTTTGCCACAAGTGGTGTACAGAGCTTTGTGAAGCCATCTTGTTTAGTTATTTCAACTACTCAGTGGAGAATAACCATTTTCCTCTAGGTCTCATTATATTACAGGTTCACTTAGCATTTATTTCATAACTAATATAATCTTGCTTCAGACAGATTGAAAAAAGTACAGTTATGATTATGTGCACCCTACTGATAAACAAAATGGCAGGTCTGAATATCTTGTAAATTAAACAGTTCACAAGTGGGTATATGTTACTAGACTTGTTCAGAATTTTTTATAATTCTCAAATAAAACCTTACATAGCAAGGTTTGACCTACAGTGCTCACTTTAGTTAAGAAACTTTATTTAAAGGTTAGTAATGGATGTGACCTTTATATGCTTCTAATTAAGATCAGTTACCAGATCAAGGCTTTTGATGTTTATGTAATCTTTGATGTATAAAAGAAAAAAAAAATTGAAACTCATATACACTGTTTCACAATACTTTGATTTCCAGTTAGCACAGGAAATTCATATTCACTGTATCACACTCCTTTAATATCCCCATAGCACTGGAGACTTTAATATTCACTTAGTACAAGAGACTTGTATACTCTATATCACAGTATTCACCCACTTAGCACAGGAAACATAATTCACATCACAATACACTGTACTTGGATTTCCATTTACCACAGGAAACTCATATACTCTGCATTACAGTACTTGGATTTCCACTTAGCACAGAAGACAAATGCACTGTCTGTCACAATAAAAATGAAAATCATTTAGCACAAACGATTCATGTACTCTTTATCACAGTACTTTGACATAGCACAGGAAACGTGTACTCTATCACTACTTTGGTTTCCATTTAGCACAAGAGACTGGTATACATGGTATCACATTACTTTGGTTTCCACTTGGAGACTTAATACATTGCATCACTATACTTTCATTTCCATTTAGCGCAGGAGATTAGTATTAACTATCACAATACTTTTTCCCACATAGTGCAGAAGACTTGTATATTCAGTATCATAATACATTGTCTTCATTATAGTTGTAGCAAATGTTCAGTTTGTATGATTTAGTTACATTAGAATTTTTTTACTCATTATATCGAAAATTAGTTTTGTATGATTCAGATTTAATTCTCTTGGCAATTTGTCATCTTATAAAATTTATCCATTGGTAATTCACAAAGACTTTGTGTCACTCATATGCTATTAAAAAACTGTACAGTTTCTACTATGCTAAAATATTATGATTTACTTAATTCACATTCATATTTTCCCTGTGTGTCAATCTTTTTTTCCACCTCAGCCCTTATCCAGTTGATGGCAGCAGCACATGCAAGGCGGGATGTTTGCTACTTCACATTTGATGATGAAAAACTGAGGGATGACCTTCACGAAATCCATAGTTATTTAACAACGACCAACCCACTTTCCATAGGTTTGTATTTCTAATGGACCATTCCAAGCCCCAGCCATCTACATATACTTCATTCTGTCCATTCATGCATTCATCCATCCACCATCCTTCCTTTCCTCCAATTAAATACTAGGAATCTGTTTATAAGTCTATCATTGTATCTCAGAATAGGTATGTACCTATGGACTCATATATAAGCCAAATGATTAGGAAAGTATAAAAGCCTGAAAGAAGGGGGTTGGCTTATCAGGGTCTAAACTTTAAAATTTTTAATTTTATTTGTTGACTAAGAAAATGGCCCTAAATTTTGGTACATGAAAAATTAATTATTTTTTTGTCCCAACACTTCTAGGTCAAAATGTAAAGACAAAATTGGCAAGATCAACACAGCAGTGACCAGCTCTTTCAATAACTACGTCAATAAACTGTTATTAATTACTACGATTGTTTTTGTTATTATTCTGCATGTACATATTTTCTTATTTCTCCAACATGAAATTAAATAGGTAAATAAAGACTTCATAATTCATGGGCCGGTTTGAGTTTACCAGCGAGACCAGGCTATACTATAATGTTCAGTACTTGCACATGCAAATCTTGCATAGCATAAAAAAAAATCCTCATTTATTCACAAAAATATTAGATGCAGATTTTGCTTTATTCATTGTTTCTACCAAATCACATTCTTCCAGATCACATTTCAGCTAGACATACATAGCTGTTTCATTTGCATTGATCCACATGTTCACGAGTTACTCTTTTTCCATAATCCTAAAAATTGAGGTAGTCTTTATGAAAAGGTACACATGTTTAATTGTACAAGGCACATGACCAGCATTTATTCATTTATGTTCATGAAAGAATGATAATAATAATAAAGGCTAAAATTTTGGCTATAGATCAGCTAAGATCATCATCGATTTAGTTTAGTTTTGTGTTTTGGCTGAACAAAATCATAATTTTCCACACATTGGAAAGCTGGTTGTTTCCTCATCTCCTTTGTTAATAATTAGTGGATTTGCCTTTTTTTCCAACAGCAGTCCAGGCCAGTTAAACATTAAAACCCTGAAATTAGAGTTGGTTAAGAGGGAATTTTGTCCAGCGACTATACCAATACTTTGATGTGTAATTGTGTTTTATTCCATAATATTAGCACAATTACCATAGCCATAGTAAAGGTTGCTTACGTCAAAGCAAACTACAAACTACGGTATTAAAATAATTTTCAAAGAATTATTTCTGAAACTTCATTATTTTATTTTGGAGATATTGTTTAAGTTTAGTGCAATGGTGCCTTTGATTTGAAGCCAGGGGGTCTACTGCATTCAGTGCAAGTTCAAACCTTCATTGTATATGTGGTGGTGCCATTATGTAAAATATGCTTACTAGCCAAAATGCTAGCATTGAACCAAACTCTATTGTTGTTTGTTTAATAAGTTAGGTATTTACAGTTTCAAGGCAAAATTAAAACGTAATTACTGATGCATTGATACAAAATTCTAACACAATAATTCATAAACAAAAAATAATTAAGTCAGATGGGAGAGGTACTGTTGCAGCAACCCATGAATGCTCAGTTCTTGTCATCATCTGATCAAATAATACACAAATTTGAATTAGGCAGAAACAAGAAGAAAACAAAAAAATTAAATAAATTTATTGACTTTTCAAACAAATTGTATTAACTTATAACATTTCCATGTAATAATCATACATGCCAACCCCAAGAGAGATATATGCATAATTTTTGCTAATTTAAGTTTGCATAAGTAAATGCATTTAGAACTTACCACATACATCTTGTGATGTCGTCTCGGGCTTGTGGGTTGGATTGTGCACAGGTCATGCACTTTTAATTGTTTTTACCTATTCAGTTTGGGGAGTCGGCTTATATGTGAATAAGTTTATATGCAGGTATATATGGTAGCTATTGATTTGTCCACCGACCTATGTAATTAACCATCAACAACTAAATGCTGTTAAGGCTCTTTAATGTAAAGGATATATGGTATCCAGGATCTTTAATGTAAAGGATATATGGTATCCAGGATCTTTAATGTAAAGGATACATGGTATCCAGGATCTTTAATGTAAAGGATATATGGTATCCAGGAAAGTAGTTTGAAAAGATCACTGCCAGAGTACTCTAAATTAGAGCTGGGTACCATGAAAAATTTTGTACCATGGTATATTGTGATACTTATGAACATACTGTGATATGTACCACAGTATGCAGCAACTATATTAGGGTCCAATAATTTAATGTTTAGAGACAGGGGCTTGACACTATTTTGAAGAAGAATTATGTCTGTCAATAGCTGAAAAAATGTCTTGCTGAGTTTTATAGCAAAATAACACCATATCATATCGATTATTTGGAAAAAATTATTATCTTGAGATAAAAGAAAAAACAATATTTCAGGTCAAAAGAAAATCCTGCCCCCCCCCCCTTAAATGGTCAGTATCTTTTGTTAGATGAATTTGCTATGTATAAGTTAATTCCTGTATAAATTGTAATCTAAAAATTGTAACTAAAGTGAGATAATAAAGCTTACACTACAGCTGACCCCCAATAAATGACATTGTGCTGACAATAGAGAACTTGTTGATGAAAATAGAAAGTGGTGTGGACACAGAAACCTAGAGTTCACTAGCTACACTATTAATATAATAGAGAGGTGAACATTTAGTGGAATGCCAACACCAAGGCAAGATATTTGTCAGAAAGCGCAAGTAAACATAAAACACACTGACTCGACAAATAAGAAAATATGTAATGGACTTAAGAAATGAAGTATAATTAAAGAGGAAAACAGGTGCTTTTCTGAAAATCTTTGGATGATTTGCAGTCGTGAAAAGGAATACATGTCCTTGACACATTAAAATACACTAGAAAATAACTAAAACATGACATTTATTTTTGTTTTTTATCCCCAGATTTTTCCAAAAATTTGTATTTGAACTGAATATCTTTCACAACATCCCATTTGGCCACCTCGTTGGCATACATGACACACAAAAAAACATGCGGCCAATGTGGTTATGTGAGAAAGCTTGCTGGTAGCTTCTCGTGGGTCGGTGGTTATTTCCGGGTTCTCCCGGGTTCTTCCTCCACCATTAATACTGGCTGCCATGTACAGCCTATCTTGTGCTGAAAAATGGCGTTAAACCCTATAACAACAACAACAACAACAAGAACAAAAAAACATGTGATTAAAGGATCATGAATGTAATTATATTTTTATTATTCGAAATTAATTTGTGACAAATACAACTGATTTGTTGAAAAAGTTAATAATTTGTTGAATTATTTTATCATATAAAATGAAAACATGGTGTTAATAATATTCAGTTTGTACAAGATTGCTTAGGAATTTCTGTATGGAAAATAATGAAGTACCAGTACAGTGAAAAAGTACTGTAATACGTAACACCAAAAAATAATACAGAGGAAAACCAGTATATTGCACATCTCCTGAACTACATGGAGGATTACAATGAAACTTTACACACACATTCATCCCATGGTCTAGTTGGTCTCAGACAAAAATGGTTTTGTGCCAACATCTAATATGGCTGCCACAATGGCCATTGTGAAAATCTTGTTATCTTTTCTCCTGCTTAATGATGGGTCATATTAACATGGGGTTTTCACTGGAAGACTTCTTAGGATGTTGAGTTGGTTCTAAATAAAAATGGTATAAATCTGAAATCCAATATGGCCACCACAGTAGCCATGTTGAAATGCTTATTGCAGCTCCTCATACATGGATGATCATATCAGCATGGGGCTTTCACTAAAAGACTTCTCCTGAAGTTTAGTTTGTCTTTAAAATAAAATTGTGCCAATCAGACATCCAATATGGCCACCATAGCATTCATTTCGACAGTCTTGTTATTGCAACTCCTCCTGAGCAGATAGTCATTGACATAGGGTTTTCACCAAAAGGTTATGATGTCAAGTTGCTCTTAAATGGTGCCAATCTGCCATGCAACATGGCCACCACAGCATCCATCATCCTGTCCACCTGGTAGCACAAGTTTGTTGTCGCTACTCCTCCTAAACTACTTGGATGATTGCCATGACACACATTCGTCCCATGAAAATCTTGTTATCATTATTCCTCCTGAACAGAAAGTCATATTGATGTGAGGTTTTCACCAAAAGTCTTCTTATGATGTTTGGTTGTTGTAAATGAAAATGACTAGCATGCAGTATGGCCACCATTATGGCTATCTTGAAAATATTATTATGGGGTTTTCTCCAGTAAAGTTCTTACAAGACATAATTGGTCCTAAGTGAAAATGGTGCCAGACATACATCCAATATGACTGCCACAACGGCTGACATGAAAATCTAGTTGTCTCTACTTCTCTTGTATGGATGATCATTATGACATGGGATTTTCACCAAAGACTTAAAATGATGTTTTCTTTGTGTTAAATAAAAATGGTGCCAATCTGACATTCAGTATGGACATCAAAGTAGCTAATTTGAAAATCTTGTTATCGCCGAAGAATATCAGAGATGGTTCAGACACTCAGCAGTTCAATTTTATTTCTCAATTTTTGTCAACAGACGAATTCCAAAATGAAGATAAATATAGAACATTGCATACTCTTTAATTATCGATGCCTTTTTTCATGTTGGCAGAAAAGCTTTGGGTAAAGTTATGGTTCATAAACTCTCTCATGTTTACACATAAAAACTCATTATATCAAAGAAATATGCAGTTTTTTTAAAATAAAAAACAGCCTTTAATGCAGATTACGTAAACATGTAAGATTTGTGTGCTGGGATAGATGTATATTGTATGCACTGCACTGAATGATTTAAGGGCACGTTAAAAATTGTATATGGTTTGTTTTATACACCACTAGAAACCAATTTTGCATGAAAATATTGCGACTTAACCATATTATGTTTCTTAGTCAATAATAAAGTCAGAAATTCTTTTTTCCACAAACAACAGGAACCTTTTTATTCAGAAGTTACTGTTTCTTTTGAAACATCAGTGCTAAAATGTAACATTGAAGCTGAACACCATCCTAACTGGCCATTGTTAACAGTCTATTGGCTGACTTCATAGTAAAAATGTTACTACTTGGTGGTGGTTGAAGATAGATCCATGAAAGAGTGACAAAGAAAGTAACATTTTTCATTCCAATCACTTGGTTTATGGCATGAACAGCCACTGAGAGCATAGCCTTGAATACTGTGTAGATGAATTTGACAATTTAAAAGTTATCACAAATATTATCTTTGTTTTAAAGCATTTGATTATGTGACAAGAAATATTTTCATTCACTCGCTGCTAGATACTACCATAATTCAAATCATTTTATTCATGACTGTAAATTGTAGTGATTACCTGGTATCTTTAGTTGAAATTTCATGTGTGCATAGGTTCTAAGATATTAAGAACATAAAATTGCATAGGATCTATACATAGATATTTATGTACATTTTTACAGTTACTAATAATAATAATAGTGGTAAACATGATGACACATTTCAGCAGTTTCCCCTTGGACAGGTCAGTCAGGTGGGTTCTTAGAAAAGACAAGTTATTTCCCATTGGTTGGGTGAGATCGTGTGAGTTATTTTTATGATGTTCGAGATTTGCAATTTTATCATATCAGTAGTGACAATATGTGGGTTTTACCATTTTGCCTGTATATAAATTGCTAGGACAATTTTCTCATTTTATTTCTTGTGTTCATTTTGTGACATCAAGTCTGCAGATGTATTTTTATGATGTACTTAGAGATTATTTGAGAGGAAACATTTGTTTGGATTGTTCATTTGAAATAGAAAGTGCTCATTGAACTATAATATTATTCTGGGTCTATTGTGAATTATTCATTGGAGCTCTGGACAGTGCCATTTTGATGTTTCAGGGCTGTTGGCAGACCAGCATATTCATGGTTCTGAAATTTATACAGAACTTTTAATTCTTTTGAACATGGATAGAACTTTTTCAGGATTAGTTGGTAATCAGTTCATAATACTGTAAGTTTCTCTTAAATTTTCATTTTAAAACATTTATAATTAAATTATTTGTTAAGTCTTTGCTTCTTTCTGTTACTTGTTTATGACCACAGAGTCATAACACTAAGGAGTGGGGAGGGGTGTATACTGGGAGACAAAGAGAGAAGAAGGGGATGAGATATAGCTTGAAATAAATACACTTGATTCATATTTTTAGAAACAGAAGAACAAAATCTAGACATGCAACGGGAAATTACACTTTTCTCTAAATTAAAGTTAAACACTGGAGACCCGGTTGTATATGACACTTTGAGAACTTAACATCAAAAGCATTTCTCGGTCTGAATTTGTTTTTCACAAACTAACATCATTTCATTTCTAAGGTTTGTTGTAATATTTTCATTCAGCAGTTTATTGTACATTTTGAAGAATTGAAGTGCAACATTGAACAATAGCTGGTACATGTAGAAACTGTCCTGACTGACTGTTGTTGACTCAAGGCAGGAAGCTGCAGTAGCAGGCATAAAAACTGACTTCAAAATAAGAGTGTCACTTCTTAGCCAGTGCCTGATGATGCATGTAGATTCGTTTAAAAAGAAGTCAGAACATACTTTGAAAAAAAAATGGAAATCACTGCAGTGCATTTAAAAATTGTCATACTTGTAAACAATATTTTTTTCAAAGATTCAAGGTAAAAATAGTGGAAAACCTTTTCATAGCATAGCTCATTTATCATTTTTTTTTTAATATTTGATGCCACATTATTCTTGTAGAATACATCCTAGAAAGAATTATGACATGCATGTCTGAATGTTCAAGTGTTCTTGATCATGCATGTCCAATATAAATAATATGGCATTTATTTGTTATCTCTGAGTTTTATATGTATTACTGCTTTCAGTAATTTCTTTAAAGTGGGTCTTGGAAATAGTATGGAAATAAAAGGGAAACTATGACAAATTAATTGATAAATATCGCAAGAAATGCTACCACTGTATAGTTCGCACAGGTAAATGTATGAAGTTGACCCTTCCCAGGGTCAGATTTGTGGTGATGGGGTTTTCTCCCATCTGTTTGTTTAGTGTGTCAGCTCACAGAGTGAACACAATAGAATCAGCAAGGGTGCCATAAAACCGACCATGGCTGCAATAAAACCTGTGAGGGACTTCCACTAGATTGAGTGGATTTCCTCTATTTTGGGGGGAAAATCGACCAGGCTGAGTGGACTTCCACCACTCATAGTGGACACTTAATCCCCTGCCTCTCTTTTCACATCCACCAGATCGAGTGGGCAATCCACAAAATTTGATGCTTGTACTGTAGTGTTAATTTGTAAGGCTATTTCTGCATAGTTTGCTGTTGCTGCCCGATAATCATGAAATTTTGTTCAGAAGATTTCATACAGAATTCACATTTCTTTACATGCCAAAGTAACTGAATGTATATTTTGTTCAAGTCAGCAATTTTTTTTGATTCAGTTGAGTATATCTTCAGAAGATTGGAGGATTGTAAAGCAATGACCTTTATTGACTCATATTGTAGAAGGTTTCTCAAGGTCAGCTTATATCCACTTATGATTTGCTTTTTATAGCAAGGGTTTGGTTTTTTTTCTTTCAGGTGACTTACTGAAGATTATAGAACAGTACAGAAAGAATGTCATCCTTAAGAGCCAGGGAAAGCCAGAGATGAACATATTTGAGTTTATTCTAAGGACTTTTGATGGGAGTCTGGAGAACACTGATGAAGATTCACATAGCAGCAATGAGATGAGGTTCCAGAAGGAATCAGGGAGTGAATCCTCTTCTAGCAGCAGGGGGGCAACAGATGGAGTAACTGTGAATGTTGAATGGGAAAGTGAAACTAATACAGCATCTTCACAGTGCACCAGCAAGAGTTCTACTAGTAGGCAGAATTCACAGGAGGCCCAGGTTCCTAAATCATAAAGAATAACAAAACTTTATTACCTAGTGCAATTGTAAATATAGTTTCAGAACATCATACTTGATGACAGTAGATCGAATCAGTGATTCATGCTGTGGTTTCAGGATTTAGAGTTCATAAGGTCAGGGAGTTACTCTATCTATGTCTTATTAGCTCACCTCTACAAAGTTGATGTAAGCTGTCATACAACTGTCAATGTTGTGGTCTGCAGAGCTAACCGAATATATACTGAATGTCAACCATTCTTTTCTCCTAGATCCTAGATATTAGTGTGGAGTGGAGTTCATAGCACCTTCTGCTGGAAGGGGCCCTGGGTGGCTGAGTGGTCTAAAGTAATTGCCTTACTGATCACTGCCGTCTCACATATGTCTGCTGGAAAAGGCATTAAACCCAAAACAACAGCAACAACATTCTGGGTGGGATGGGGGTTAAATTAGCATTAGTAATATTTAGTTATCCATATTTGATTAAGTTTTTGCATTTACCACAGGTTTGTTGCACACTGTATAAATACTGTTATGCCAGAATCATTAAATTTTGTAAGGGGATTCATCTTGGTGAATGTTACTCCCTTCACTGACTTTGATTACATTTTTTGTTAGAGTTAGTTTTTTCTTGATCTGTTCATAGTAGAATCATCACACTAGATGAATCAATGCATCTCTTTTAGTAACATGCCCTTGCAGAAAAGGTCATGGTACTGTTATTGCAATTTTGCACCTAAAGAGTAATTTAATTTGTTTAAAAATAAATATGGATTAAATTATATTTTGTTTCAAACTGCTTAATATACCTTGTATTAAATATTGATATGCAAAATAGTCGCAGTTCTTTACAAAAGAAATGTGCTCACATCATTTGTTAAATATATAAATGTTGTGTAGACATACAGGGTAAGAAGGAGAAAACACTGAACTACTGCAATTGCTGCACTTGTTTCTTTTTATTATTTGGCATAACAGAGGTACAAAATACCTTTCATTAAGTTGCTACTTGTATGTCTTCTATATTCATTGTGTTACATTATCAAATATTAATCTTTTTTTTTTTTTTACACTGATTGCAAAGACACCAGTTGTCTATATAATTATTTAAAGTTGTTCATATTATCATTGAACTGGATTATTGCATTTAATTAAAACTTAATGTATCTCCAGCATGGAAAATATTATGAACTTAAACTTATTTTTTAAATATCTAATATTCAGATTTATTTTTTATATAAAAAACGAATTATTCAGTTTTTGTTTGTAAGAAAAATATTATTCAGTTTTGTATGAATCATATTTTCCACATAAAAAATTTGGTTCCATGAAATCAATAATTTCATTGAATTTTTCATATAAAAATGTAATTTTTTAAGAATTTACATTTTTTTGACCACAAAAAATAAGATTTTTATATCACAGAATAAATTATGCTATCAAAAAATAGATTTTTAAAAAAATGAAACTTCTTGCAAAAGATTTGACCACAGATGTTAATGTCTGATGGCAAATATTGGAGTTTTGGATGTCAGTAAATAAGATTTTTGAAAAATATTTGATAAAAAAAAAAAATTTCAAAAAATTGTTTTTCAAAATGATTTGATTAAATATGATATTTTTTATTGTTTGATATCAACATTACTGAAATAAACACTTAACAGCAACCTATAAACCGGGATCCTGAAGGGTATCACACCACTGTTTGTAACGATCAGCCTTCATACATGGAATCTGAAATTGAATGATTTAAAGTTATTTTGTAGTCTTTGTCATGTCACATAAATGTAGAAACATTTTCACTTGATACATTCATATGTATGTATCTTTTTAATGTGAATACAGTGGAACTGTAATTTTTGTACATGGCAATAAATGCGTATTGTTATATGAATTTAATACATCTAGAAATACAGCAAATATGTAAACCCTGATATGTACAACGGGGAGTAAACATTTAGCTGCCTGAATGATTGGTGCTGTACAGCATGTTCTGTGGTCAGTTGACATCTGAATTGGAGGCCACATATTCCATAATAGCTTACATACTTGGCAGCCCATACTGATTCTGCTGTATAGCTTAAAATCTATTGCGTATGAATTTTAATTTATGTATAGGCAACCTGAATACCAGACTCCCCTGGCCAATGATGGACAAAAATTTACCCTTGCACATGTTAGTTTCGGGTATTTAATCTGGGTACCAGACTGGTGGAGCTCACATTTTGCACTCTTCCTAATTGAAAGGCCTCAGCTTCAAACTCAACCACTCAGGTGGCCTAGTGGTTAGAGCATCCACCTCGGATGCAGGAGGTCGCGGGTTCAAACCCTGGCCGAATTATACCAAAGACTTATAAAAATGGTAGTAGCAGCTGCCTCGCTTGGTGCTCAGCATAAGGGTTTGTGTTAGGATTGGTCGGCCTGGTGTCAGGATAATGTGACTGGGTGGGATATGATGCTACATGTGCAGCATGATGCCCCAGTGCTAGGCTATAAACTATCACACTGCAGACATTTTAGTGATGTGACTGAAAAATTGTTAAAGCTACATTTTAAAAATCCAAATCACACACACACACACACACACACACACACACACACACACACACACACACACACACACACACACACACACACACACACACACACACACACACACACACACACACACACACACACACACACACACACACACACACACATTCTTGTATTTGGTGGATATCGAGGACTTGGGTATGGAACCTCATACCGAGTACATTTGTTCTGGCGATCTTAGAGCAAAAAGAAATACAGTTTGAGGCAGTACATTAATAGCAAATGGTGATGTATCGAGGAGGGAACTGTATTATTCATTCTAAGGAATATGAAATTTAGCAATGCAAGCGAGGACGCACACGTTTGCACAAATATTCTGCATAATCCATGCAAACTAAGAACACACATAACTATTGACCACAACATGGAAACTGTAGACAATGTGACGTCATGGCCAGCTGTGACACCCATTGTCTTGCGAAATGAAAATGAAGAGAAACATTATTAAGCCATACATGAACTGTTCAGACTAAGAGAGTTGGTGCACTCAGACGTAATTGTGGTTCGTTTTTTTCATCTCAGACATATCTTGAACCGTTTCCAGAATAAAAGGCCGATCACATTATGATTATCCTGTCTCTCAGTATGGCATCAGTCTTTAATTGTAACTTCATACAACAATGTGGCAGGCTGGTGATTCCATGCTGTTCATAGATGTGTTTAGACTGAAGCACAGTACTGGGATTGTTAATATGCTTATGTATCAAAACATGTATTGTTATATTGTAAGTGTGCATAAATTGATAATATCAAGAACAGTTTATATATGACATCAACCTATTCTACTAAATCTTAAACCATCATATAATTCATGAAATCTGAAACTGATTTTTCTTGTTGGTATTATGAATGAATTTGATTTAATTGTTTCACAATAGTTAATATGCATGAAGACCTTTCGGTTAACTTTGACCTAAGAATTTAACGAACGCTTTTACACTGATCCTCTGTACTATTCTTTAACGAAAGAAAACAATGATTTTCAAATATCATGAAGACTATCGACTATGGTGTATCATAGTCGAAGAAGATATCTTTAAACATATATAATCAAATATCAGTACAAAGGATACAAATAATTGTTGAGAAAATAGAGACTTAAGACATAATGGAGAACGATAACACGTTTACACAGACAGAAAAAATATCAGTACAAACTAAGGACACACACAGTTATTGAGAAAACATGAAGAATGAGGCCATTCATAAATCATGGACAAAGAGAACATATTTACACATATAGTCTAGATTTATTGTTACAAGCCGGCGGTATTTGCTTGACCGAGCGGTGTCAAACCCTGGCGCGATTCCGTTAGAAGTCATAAGTTTACCCCAAATTTACAAAGACTTCTATACAACTTCAGTTGTAAATTAGAAAGCCTGACGTGTCCATTCTATAAATAAATTTTACTCTAATCAATCCAAGACCACAGATCTCCCAACTTGCCAAATATCTATCAACCACACATCTGCATAGTTTCTCTTCATCAACTTTCCGTACCATCAGCAATTCACACCGTAGAAACTCTACAACTATCCCTTAACACAGGGAACTATTTTAAGTATGCCATCTTAGGCCAGTCAAGTCATGGTTTCACGGCACATTATGCCAGTACAACTGCATCACATTTGCCACCATGGCGACATACACAGTATCTGCCAAGTCCCTTGTTTATTCCTTTACCGGTCTCCTACCGTAAATACTGCCACTGCAGTCACACCACCAATGTAGGCCACTAGATTTTAATAGGGACTATGGTTCTCCAGGGACACTCATGAGCTTTGGACCTGAAGTCACTACAAGTGAACCATGGCATCATGGAAACTCATTAACACTTCACTCCGTGACGTTTGCTCCTACTAACTGCCTAATTATTTCGGGCTAAGGAATATTTCCATTGCACCGAATTCCAATAATCAAACAAGTAATCACACAAATCTAAGAATTCCTTAAACGCTACGCTATAACCAAATGCGCATACTCCAAATTTATTACATTATGTATAGAATGGACACGTCGGGCTCTCTAATTTACAACTGAAGTTGTATAGAAGTCTTTGGAAATTTGGGGTAAACTTATGACTTCTAGCGGAATAGCGCCAGTGTTTGACACTGCTCGGTCAAGCAAATATCCCTGGCTTGTAAACAATACCATTTGGCTGGATTTCAGCATTTATGGCAGGAAACTTGCCTTATCGGCAATGAATGACTATTCACTTTTTGACAAAATAGAGTAAGATCTTTGTTACATTTTATGTGTTGTTTTAATAAGACTTCGTTTACAACAGAACTATCGATACAAACATAATTCATGATATGTTAAGCAAAGTCATCAAATCACCAACTGAAGCAAGTATATACATTTAAAAGAACATTGAATGCATTCAACGATTTATGATTGCTTGCAAGTGAAAGCGCAGGTCTTAAGAGCGCGGTAATGAAAAACATATTGCTGTAGTTAAAAGTTTCATTCTGGGACAGATCATCTTGATGATAAATGTTTGACCTCTATATAATATATTTATCTTTCTATATGTTTACTGAAGTTCTGTACATGTAACTTCCAAATTCGGTTAGTGATAATTCAATCTCACTTTAATGGGATTTTTCACTTGATTCACATCTGTTCTCTCCTGTTTGAATACCCAGTAGGCAAATGATGAAATAGGGGTGGATATAGCTCATTTAATAATCATAAAATAATTTTGCATATCAAGGATGCCTTTTCAGTATCTTTACGTGTGTAAAATCTCGCCGCAAACAGGACATTTTAAAGTTTACAGATGGGTCGGATAAGTAGGCAATTTCGGTACAGCTCTACAATGAATTCATGCGTATTTCCCAGCGCTATTGTCTCACATGCATGAAATATTAATAAAAAATACCAGGGACTGTTATATGCACCAGCTCTTCTTCTTATAGTTTAGCTAAGTAGTTGGTATTCGATGCTTGCATCTGAAGGGAGATAGTACATTTTTGTAACATGTAATTTGATAGTGGAGATCTCTCTACAAGTTTTCCACCGGGCAATCGAGGACATGTTTTCGGGCGTGTGTATCGCCAGCTTTGGAAGAAAGATACACTCCTAAATCACAAACAAGCACCAAGGGTGTAAACGGGGACCTTCCCACAAATCATGATTTTACATTATTCTAGGCTAAAATAGTTGGCAGAAGCAAGATTTTACCATTTTTCCAACCGAGGACGTCCTCAGTTGGAGGTGTGTCCTCGGTACGTTGGTGTGTAATCTCATGAATGTCCTTGTTTTACACCAAATACAAATGCGCACGCACACACACTCACACACACACACACACTCTCACTTTCTCTGGTAGAGCATCATCATGGCATTCATCCTATCATGACAGCAGATAAAGGGTTATTTGGGGTTGGTAAGATAACTTGTGTGGGCAAAAATTCATAGCATGAGAACAAGTCAAATGTAGAAATTTCTGATTTTCAGTTGATTGAACACAACTTATGTTTTGCAGTAGGAATGCATGCAGTGGAATCTCACCAAATAGATGTAGACCTTGGCCTGTCACCATTGGTGTACTACATGTGAATGGCGCCCAGGGTGATGATGATGGCCTGACAATGATGTTCCTGCAATTTAAATTTTATCAGCTGTTTTTGTGGCCAAAGACTGCTGCCCCATGCTCCCACCCCCCATTTAGTGCACTACTGCCAGTCACATCTCTCGTATCTGAATGCAATTAAGGCCAGGTCTTATATGCAGGTCTGTCCCTGGACATTGTAAGATGTGGATTCCAGACTTTGATAGTCTGAATTGGTGTATATCTTGGAGTTTGAGGAAGCCTGTGGCTTGAAAGTTTTCTTTCTTGTTGATTGTAGATGAGGGGTATTGTACCTCAGATTCATTAATGGGAGGTAACTCTCACTGAAATGTAATGTCGTTTTCTTGGCCATAGGAGTCAGCCACTCTCATCTCTTCATTCTGCTGTGTGGGTTGGGCTTCATTCTGTTTTACCAGATGGAAGTGGGGAGGAGTGGAGTTTTGCTGTGAAGTGGCTGAGTTTTAAGTGGCAGGATTGGCTTGCAGCTATCCATACTGTTGCTTCTAATTGCACTCCATTGGTTGAGATAAATGAAAAGGATGTTTTTGAGGCTGCTTCATCAGCTCCCATCATTTAGGGTGTAAGTATATAGTTATTCTGCATATTGTATGCATTGTACTGCTGTCTGATGAGTCAGTGCTATGCAAATCTACATGTTTTTTCTATTATTTTGTTGAAATGTTGACAAAGTATGTTTCATTTAATTCTTTTTCATTACTTTCTTTCTCAGTCACTAAATAAAGGACTGTAGTAGGTGTGCATTACATTTTAGTTATAGGTCTGCTTTCCTTTGCAGTATGAACAGTACCACTTTCCTTTTTGGTACTTCATTCCAAGACAAACAATTTGATACCACTCTTTAAGCAAACATTCCTTTTCAGCATTTTCATCCAATCATTGGCACCTCAGCACCAAGGTTCATGTGGCAAGAATAGTAAGGGTACTGTTTGGTTGGTCATTGGATTTGTTGTCTGCAGTCTTTGCTACAATAAAGGTTATCCCAATCAACTCCTCCGTATGGGTAATGACACTGCTCACCATTTGGACAGTTTCTTCTTTGTTAACAACCAAGTAAATGTCATACATATATGCAAATCGTGATTTCTGACTGTTTTTATTTTTGCAGTGTATTAGAATTGAAAATACCAATTCATATTTTGCTCTTGAGAAGCTTCCCTGAAAATGTATTGGAAGAATTCTTTGGTTCAGCTGTAGGGTGTTTTATCAGTTATCGATGAAACCCGTTGTATATCTGAGGGGGGAGAAGAATTCAGGAGAGAATGTCAGTGATTGTGTAAAGTACGAAGCATATTCAAAGTACTTCTCTGGTACTTATTGTAGTAAGCATAGCAAAGGTCAAAACATATTAATTTCCTGATATTCCATGAAGATGATACAGAGATTGTTTTCAAGTGTTTGGATTGCCCCAACATCTGCATTCAAACCAGTATAATGGAAAACTGAGGTCATAAGGAAATCCTTTCTTTGATATTGAAACATTAGCAAAAAGGGCTTAATCAAAGAAAGCAGTTGTTTATTGCAGAAGTATAGAAACTCTGGCCAAAGTGTTTGTCAGACTGTTTGGTCCTTATTCTTATGTCAATCACAAAGACTATTCACAACATTTACTGAAAGAAATGTGTCATAATAGTACCAAACAACTATCAGAGGAACAAATTCATGTGATTTTTAGATGTCTTGATGGCAGTATATGTTGCAAGGGTTGCATTAGTTACAGAAATGCAAAATGTTCATCATGTCATGTACATTGTTGGGAACATAAAGTAACTTTTACAAATTGGCAGGAAGTGGAATGTTGTACTAGAGATAGGGTTGCATTTGGTATGGTTATAGATATGCGAGATGTTCATCTTGTCATGTACATTGTTGGGAACATGAAGTAAGTTTTTACTAATTGGCAGGAAGTGGGATGTACTAGAGATAGGGTTGCAGTTGGTACAGAAATGCAAAATGTTTATCTTGTCATGTACATTTTTGGCAATGTGAAATAAGTTTTTACTTATTGGCAGGAAGTGGGATGTTGTACTAGAGATAGGGTTGCATTAGGTATGGGTACACAAATGCAAAATATTCATCATATCATGTACATTGTTAGGAACATGAAGTAACTTTTAATAATTGGCAGTAAGTGGGATGTAGTACAAGAGATAGGGTTGCATTTGGTATGGGTATATATATGCGAGATGTTGATGTCATGCAAATAAGGTTCCTGAACTAGTTTTTACTTACTGGTAGAAAGTAGGGCATTGTACTAGCGATAGTAGAGATGGCATCAGTGTTATTCTGTACAATAACTTTACCACATCCTTGAAAACAGCCTGCCTTAATATCTTGAAAATAGAAACAATGAAAAAAAGTAATTTATCCATAACAAACAAGGACACAAATGCCTCACTACTCAGTACAAAGATGTGAAGGATGTAAGGTTGAAAAGTATCAATGGAGTTCATGTAAATGCTGATCCATGTGCTAAATTTGATGCCCATAAATTCCTTCTTACTTAAGAGAGCATTATCAGTCAGTTAAAAACACTGTTCTGGAAATACTGAGAACTCATTCAAAGACATTCTGTGTATCATTGTGGTACATCAGGACATTTAGAACTGTTGGTACATCAGGACATTAAAGACTTTGAATTCATTCAGAGCATTCTATTCTTTGTGACTTGTGACAGGATATTAATGATTCAATGGGATTTAATTCACAATGCTGCAAGTATCTCTTAAATTTCAGTTTGTAGCTTAGAGAAATAAATTATGTGTTGATTTTACTAAACTTGATGGTATTGCTTCTTTCTGTAACATAGTTTCATGACACATTATACTTTCAAAATATACTTTGAAAGAATAATATATCTATCTAAAGAGCATCTATAATGTAGAAGCACTTGTAATAATAAAGGATGAACATATCTGATATAGTGCTGAATTTGCAAATTTATTTCTGTACATGAATCAGCACATGGACATATTTACTTTTTCACACACACGCACACTCAGTAAATATATAAACCTGACAGAGAATGAGATGCTGAAGCAGAGTTTACCTCAATTTCAAGACAGGAGCCTGGACATTTATAGTGACTTGTAAAATAATAAGGTAATGGTGTAGTGGTTAAAGTATTATACAGATTTGTTTTTTCAAAGAAACAGTCCTGCTTAAACCAATTTGACATTCCTTGGTTACCACTGGTTTTCAGACAGTTGAAATGGATACAAGTGGATCATGAAAAATGGATCCACTTGATTGTGTCTGGATTTGATTCTAGCAGGAAAAGACAGAGTAAATATAGTCAGTCTAAAGCAGTTATGAGCTGCAAAGTGAGATATTCTTGAAAATTTGGCCTCCAGTTCTAATTTTGACTTGCCTGGGACATGCTGTATAGCACCACTTGTTGACCCACCCCCTTTATACATATCTGAGTTGATATCCTATATTACAGAATCATCACATTGCCTACCATCACAAACACTGTTGTCCAAAAATGAACATTTTTAGGTTTTGCATAAGCAAAATTGCTATCTTTTTCTAGTGGGGGTCAATTCAGTTGAGATCCAAAAAGATCTTTTAAAACATTCAAGATACAGACATCACAAACATCACATGAAAAAAATGGCACTGGTTCTCAGTTAAAGTGGCCTATTACAGAAAGCTCTAAATGTCCATAATATTGGGCAAAACAAGCATTATTTGTTGACCCAAACCTACTTTGAAGCCTGTTTAAGTGAACACAAATACTATTTTTTTAATTTTTGTTATTATTTATGTTAAAAGTTCAAAATTTCTTTCAGAAATGATGCATAGTTTTAAATTTGTATGCATCTTGTGAAAATGACCTACAACCAGGGCCAGAAATGGGCCCTTATTATAAGTCCCACTTTGTATGAGTTTGTAATAACTCGGTAAATACAAAATTTGTATTTCTTTTAAGATTTAGGAACTTTGTTGTAAACTAGATTAAAATGCATAGTTGAAATGAAGTTTGTACATCATTTCTGCAATAAAATTACAGTGCTATATACATGTGTTGTTGTTGCCATTATTGTCATTGTTTATCCTTTCTCCGATGTCTCCTTGCACATTTGTATGTAAGAGTGTTTTCAGTTAATTGATAGAATGTAATTTTATAAAACTGGCTTCATTTTTAACTTTGCTGTCTTGCCTTCCAAAGCATGTTGGATACAGCTGTGACTTGTCTAGCAGCAACAATGACAGCAGTGTTACATTAGGATTTTATGTTTGAGTTTTGTGTTAAATCTTTCTAAAATCATTGATGGGTGATACTACATTTTTGGGGGCCATGTCGTGTGAGTGGTCCATAACATAAGAAATTTGAATCTGCATTGGTGTATTAATGAAAGTTGTGTAGGCTAAGTAATCTCTTTTATTTTTAACAGTGCGTATTTTTAATTAAGCCATTAGATTTGGACTTTTCTTACAAACTTTCACGAATGTTAAAATGCTTTGGGAGCAGTTTATCATAATGATTGACATGAAATGTGATGTCATAATATTTTATGTAAGAATGACCTATTAATAATGCTTTATTGTTGGAAAATAATTTGATTTCTCGTAGCTAATAGGGTTGGGCTATTTTACACTGCTATTTAAAAACACAAGATACCTTTAAGTCATCATGCATTCACAGAGACGGACAGAAATAACATTAAGTGACAGTTTATGAATGGTTTGAAGTGATGTATGTTTCATGCTATTTTGCTAGTGATAATCATTTAAGCCATTTCAAATATGTGACAATACATAACTAGTGTACCTGTCAGTACTGTTTCCACTCTATGTAACATAGAACTTCTTGAAATAATGGTATTCTGAACTGTAGTAAGATGCCAATTATTTGGACTCATTGGAAGACATGAACCTTATGGAAATAATTCATTGTCTGTTAATGAACAAATGTACATCCAGTAGACAATCCTTAATAAAATAATAATACAAATCTAGATGATTGGTGTATGGATTATCAATAAGTTTCTATGTTTGTTGCATATTTGTCAAGCCTGATTCAGAGAGACTTTACACAGCATTTGTTTTGGGTTAATTTGGGCAGCATTTGCATCCATTATAGTATTTAACATTGAATTATGTATTCTTTCATTGTTTGTTATTCCATGTAATTTGCACTAAATTCTCTGTAATTGTTACTGGTCAGAAATGGTTTACACTTGAGTGAAATAAACTACATTCATGAAAAACTTTTTTTGATTGGGGGTAGGGGCTAGTAAAGATATGGCTATTGCATTTTTTGTGTAGAAGGTGAGAAAGTTTGATTTCATATGTATAAGGAAGTTTTTCTTCTTGCTAAAGTAAAAGAAATATGAGCATATATTATTCATTTTATTCATAGTTATTATTGTCATCAAGGTACATGTGCTGATATAATCAGTGATATGTCAGCATTCAAAGACCTATCTCTGTCAGTCACCTGTGAGAATTAAAAGTATGGTCTACTGTATAAGTTTATTTCTTTCATAATGAGAGTAAAGGTGGTATGTAAAGCTTGTATAAATACTGATGATCCTCTATTAAATGTGGCCACTGTTACTAAACATAGAGAAGCCACTTCATGACATTGCCAAAATACTCAACATAATTTGAGCAAATTTGACATTAAGTATTTGGGCATGAAGTCTTTTTAGTTTGTACAAATAATGCCAATCCATCATCCAATATAGTCATATAAAACTAGACAAATATTTAAAAGATTTATTCTAAAAATTTCACTGGACAATATTAGGTGAAATTTGACAGACCATTCAGGCATGAAGGCTTTTTAAATTTGCAAAATGATGCTGATCAGCCATCAAATATAGCTGGAATTGCAACTAAAAATAAAACATTAAAATAAGTTTTTTATAAACAACTGAACAGACTTTGACTTTATATGACAGAAAGTGTGCTGACATGAAGCTCTCTTTAATTTATACAAATGAAGTCATCAGCAATGAAAACCTCACTGTTGTTATACAAAAATGAAAATCCTTGAATTAATTTCTTCACGAAACTACTTAGCAGAATTAGACCAAAATGACCAAAAGAAAAAGGTCTTGTAAGTTTGTACAAATAATGCCAGTCTGACATAAAATTTGGCTGCATTACTTAAGACTCCACCCAAACCACTAATCTTCTTCTCAAAACCTGCTTAAAATAGTCTTTGACTAATTTGACATAAAGCATCCAAGCATAAAGGACTTTCAGTTTGCATCAAAGATGCTGATCAACTATTCATTATGGCCATTTGGACATTTTTGTTTCTTCAGAAAATAGGAAAACCTTTAAATGACTTCTCAAAATCTAGTAAACAGAATTAGAACAGATTTTACAGAAATCATACTGGCATCTACTTTCATGTTTATATAAATGATGCTAATCTTCCTTCCATTATGGATGTATTTACTAGAAAATAGAAAAACTATTATACACTGCATTTTAGAAAACTATCCCAGATTACTTGGCAAAATGCTCTTGCATTTAACTTTTAATGTGGATGTCAGCCTGGTAAGCAGTCTCTGGCTCACTCGGGCCTCTTGTTTGTTTAAATGTCTTTCTCACAGTAAAATAGTTTGTTCCTTTATTTAAAATGTTGCTGATCCAACCCCCAAAATGTCTGTCATGATGGCCAATTGACCATCATGAAAATATTTATTTTGACCTGACCTTTAAACTGACCTGTCCTGATTGGAAAATCATATTGAATTGGGGTGGGGATTTACAATCACTGCATATATCTGTAACAAATTCTGAATGAAAACAGTGCTAAATGGACCTCCTCAAACATGTCACATTTTTTTATGACCATCTAAAATATCTTCTTGCTACAGTGCTAAATGGACCTCCTCAAACATGTCACATTTTTTTATGACCATCTAAAATATCTTATTGCTACAGTGCTAAATGGACCTCCTCAAACATGTCACATTTTTTTATGACCATCTAAAATATCATATTGCTACAGTGCTAAATGGACCTCCTCAAACATGTCACATTTTTTATGACCATCTAAAATATCTTATTGCTACAGTGCTAAATGGACCTCCTCAAACATGTCACATTTTTTTATGACCATCTAAAATATCTTATTGCTAAAATGACCTCTCAAACCCATCACCTTTTTATGGCCATCCTAAAATCTTATTGCTAAAATGGACCTCCTCAAACATGTCACATTTTTTATGACCATCTAAAATATCTTATTGCTACAGTGCTAAATGGACCTCCTCAAACATGTCACATTTTTTTATGACCATCTAAAATATCTTATTGCTACAGTGCTAAATGGACCTCCTCAAACATGTCACATTTTTTTTATGACCATCTAAAATATCCTTTTGCTACAGTGCTAAATGGACCTCCTCAAACATGTCACATTTTTTTTATGACCATCTAAAATATCTTATTGCTACAGTGCTAAATGGACCTCCTCAAACATGTCACATTTTTTTATGACCATCTAAAATATCTTATTGCTACTTTTCTTGCCATGCCAAAGAATTTGTATTGCATTTATAGGTTTATCAGAGATGATGTAAATAATCAGCAAGACAAAAATAATAAACGGACCAAATAAAGAGAGTTATTGAGGGTACCTCAGCATTCTTTAAGACCAGTAGAGCATCATTCAGCAGGTGGAGGTTCTTCATTGCATCCTAAAGCTCACAACAATGTACTATAACAGGTGATCAGAGGGTGTGTGAGAGAGATTGTTACATTATTTGGCACAAGAAGAATATTGTACAGTAATGCTAAACATATTCAGTAAGGATCTTGAAGACTGAATCAGCTGATTGTAGTGTTTGAAATTTATGATTAATCTGTTTTAAGATATGTCTTAGATATATGATATCAGGAAATATTTTAGGCTGTATTGGAAAGGATCGCTCCCCCAATTTCCAGGATACATGTATATTGAGTCAGGATTATAGACGATTTGTGTTTGAAGGTAGCATGTTCAGCTGTCCTTGCTGTAAAGCCACGTGAGATTGTCATATAGCATGGATCTGGCATCATCCACTAGACCTGTTTCAAATTTTTCAGAAAGATTCCAGGCATGAAGACCTTTCATACAAATAATACTGATCTGCCTTTTTTCTGTAAATAATAAAACTTTTAATTGTTCACCCAAAACTGCTATGCAGAATGTTATCAAATTTAAAGCATCCTGGTGTAAAGGGCATTCACTTGTATGCCAATAATGCCAATTTGCCATTGACTATCGCTGCCATTATTAAAAGTATTAAAAAAAAACAACTTCTTAAAATCCATTGAACAGGATTTCTTGAGCTGGATGAAAAACATCCCAATATGAAAGGATTTCTGATTTATACAAATGCTGCTAAGGCACCATCCAATAATAATTCCATTATTGACAGTTTGAAGAAAATGAATATTTAAATGAATTAATATAACAAATTAACATCCTGGCAAAAAGGTCTTATAAGTTTTTGCAAGTGATGCTGAGCTGCCATCAAAGTTTGCTGCATTACTAAAAATAGAAAACAAATTGCTTCACAAAAACTGCTTAGCAGAGTTTTATGGTACTATGTTTAAGGTCAAAGGTCATGACATAATTTATGCAGCACCATAAGGTATATCATAAATGGTTTAAATGCTCTTTCAAGACAAACACAATATTCCTGACCAAATCGTGCGAAAAGCATCTTGGCATGTGTTATGTGTAGGCTCGTAGAAAAATAACGAGAAAAGAGTGAAGCCAACAAGCTTTGTATATTTTAACAAAATAATTTATTTCCCTGGAAAACAATGTAAAAATTGGAAATAGGACTTACGGTTTGTGAATATAATCCAAAATTTAATCCTAAGATTGAAAAATACAAGTCCTATCAATAAACAGTTCTAACAGAATCTGGGTTCGAATCTGAATGAAATTCCAATATGGAGGCGATGACGTCAGACGAGACTGTTGTACTGGTGGTAAAAGATCCTCGATTGAATCACAGTTTATGTTTCCGTATAACTCCAAAATAAATTTCCACTGAATTTCTTTCTCCCAGAACTTTTATAAAAAGTACACTTGTTTAGTCTTCTAGAAAATAAATTATTAAATTCCAAACAGAAATGAAAATCAAACTGGCAACAACAATTAGAAACACCTTGTTCCCTCAAGGTGTTAAAAACGACTCTGACTCGATCTAGTAGAAAATGGCTGTTTTAAGCCTCGATTTTAGATCACATGGTACTCCACGTGATAGGCTACGTGATTTACTAATTTGCAAGAATAGCCCTATCTAAAAACCAAATTCTCATGCTGAAAATATATATAAAAAAGGCTGTTTACAATCCAGCTAACATGTGGGCCGAAATGACCTTGGCAATAGCCAATCATTATCACTCAATGTTTACAAAAACTGTGAGATAAAAATAGTGCTGAAGTAACATTAAGATCTAATCAGGTCAAGCCAATTTTCGGAAGAGAGACTTAAATCCAATGAAAATTATCATTACAATAAAATGTAATGAAACAAAAATAAAATAAGAGAATTTTAAAACTAACACACAAGCAATTTAATTACATATTCGTAACACTTCCCCCATAAAGAAAAAGAAAGATTTATATAATAAAGCTTTCTTTTTACCATATGTAAATTATACACAGGTAAAACAAAATTACATAAGAAAATTCTTATGAATTATATAAAGTGTATATGAAATAATATTTCTATACACAGGAAAGTGCATCTGCAATCAAATTGTCTTTTCCTTTTATACAAAAATATATACTGATGGATCAAAAGATGAGGAAAAGGCTGTTGCAGCCTTCGTTAGTGGAAAACACACAACGAAAGTTCGCTTGCCAAATGGTACATCATTTTTCTCAGCCGAAATCAGAGTAATAGACCTTGCTTTGCAATATATTGAAAGCAAGCGTATTTTAAACAGCATCATCTTCTCAGATTCACTATCAGTACTTCAGTCACTACATAATAGAAAACTGGAGAACCCATTATTAGCCAATATTCTCCTCAAACATACTAAGCTGAGTACCTCCCACAATATAGTATACTGTTGGTTACCCAGCCATATTGGAATTAAAGGTAATGACAAAGCAGACCGCGCTGCTAAAATGGCCCTATCACTGGAAACATCTGATTTTAAACTACCTTATACTGATTTTAAATGTAGTATCAAAGAATGTTTACGTCAGAAATGGCAGGCATCATGCAATGATGCCGTGAATAACAAACTTCATGCCATCAAGCCAACCCTAGGAGAATGGACTCCTTCCTACAGAGCCGTCCGTAGGGAGGAGGTAGTCATTGCAAGAATTCGAATTGGTCATACTTATTTAACCCACTCCTACATACTGAAAGGAGAAGACCCACCAGAGTGCGTATCTTGCAATGAACCATTCACCGTTAAGCACTTTATGTTGGAGTGTTTCGACCTCCAACCTACGCCTGATCATTATTACAATGTGCATGACATTAGGGAGCTCTTTGATACAGTTAGCGTTTATTATAGACGTCCTGAAGGAAGTAAATATTTATCATAAGCTATAGCTTTTATGCTATCACCCTGAACAGTTTTATGTGCTATATATACCGTCGCTAAATTTTAATTACCTTTCATCTGTTTTCGTTGTCATACATCATTCGCACTCCCCGTTGATCGGGAAGCTTATTTATTTATCACTGTTACCATTTTATCGTTTTGCTTTCAACTGTTTGGTTTCGTATCGCTGGTCGATACGAAACCTTTTACCACTTTTAAATGATGAAGGATATAACCTTTTGTATGGCGCTAAATAGCCTCATAGTGCTGCTGCGCCGTTAAAATTCAACCAACCAACTAACCAAAAACAAACTCCACCTTAATAATCTTTGATTTTTATTTTTTATCTTGTCGATGAAAGTAAGGGGGTTGTGATCACTATATACAACAACCGGAGAATGAGCTGAGCTAATGTAAACTTCAAAATGCTGTAATGCCAAAATTAAAGCCAAACATTCCTTCTCGATTGTTGAGTAATTTCTTTGGTGCTTATTTAATTTCTTGGAGAAATAGCACCCTGGGTGATCAACACCATTTCTATTTTCTTGAATCAATACTGCTCCAACACCAACATCACTTGCATCAACAGATAATTTAAAAGACTGATTGAAATTTGGAGCTGTGAGAACCGGCGCACTTTTGAGTATGGCTTTTAATCTATCAAAAGCTTCCTGACATTTTTCAGTCCAAAGAAACTTGCTTTTCTTACTCAACAAGTTTGTCAGAGGTTCAGCAATATTAGAAAAATTGGAACAAAACTTGCGATAGTATCCGGCCATACCCAAAAATCGTATCAGTTGCTTTTTGCTGATAGGGAAATCAGAGATAGCCTTGACCTTAGCATCTATAGGTTTAACTTGACCATGTCCCACAATATGTCCTAGAAAAGTTACACAAGCACGGCAAAATTCACTTTTAGATAAATTGATTGTCAAATTTGCATGAGTGAGTCTTTCAAAGAATTTTTGAATCGTGGCTAGATGTTCTTTCCAGGTGTCGTTGTAGATGATAACATCAACGATGTAAGCACCACAATTTTCTAGACCAGAGGTAATCATATTCATCAAACATTGAAAGGTACTTGGGGAACCCTTCATCCCGAACGGCATTACTTTATATTGATAGAGTCCATCTGGAGTTACAAATCCCGAAATTTCTTTCGCTCTTTCCGTTAGTGGAATTTGCCAAAATCCTTTCAGAAGGTCAAATTTGGTGACGAACTTGGCATTTCCAATTTTTTCAATACAGTCATCGATTCTTGGTAATGGAAATGAATCTGTTTTTGTCACACTGTTCACCTTTCTATAATCAGTGCACATACGGAAAGTTTTATCCGGTATCGAAACAAGTATACATGGTGAACTCCAGTCACTTTTACTGGGCTCAGTGAAATCGTTCTTCAGCAAATACTGGATTTCCTATTTCAAGTATTCCTGTTTGAGAGGGTTCATCCTGTATGGGTGTTGTTTCACAGGTTTTGAATCTACAATTTCAACGTCATGAAAATTTTGTTTGTCCTTGTAGGAATATCTGGAAACAAGCGCTCGTATTCGAATAATAACTGTTTAAGTTCATTCTTTTCTTATTGCTGCAAATGTAAATGTTTCTGGTCCAGATTTTTCATAATTTCCGAATTCCGAAGATTTGTTGCTCCAAGATCAACAGTGTCCGATTGAATCTCTTCACTTAAATCCTCAGTTTGTGGGACAGGTACAACTAAATTAATTGCATGATTTACTTGGCTATCTCTTTCAATATACTAGTACTCCATTAATTTATTTAGATCAGAGTACTATAATTATAATTTAACGCATTCATTTTCTTCTTTACTTTGTTAGGGCCATAAAATCTAAATTGAAGAAAAGTTTGAAGAATGAGCAAGAGAGAATGAGCTCTATTAAAGGACTCAAAACTTCTCTCAAGTAAAGTTCTGTGAAATCATAGTTTCACTTTTGACTTGAATTACTGAGTGCCAAATTCAAGCATAACAAGCTGGAAAATTCCAGACATAAAATTTGACCTTTGACCAGACTGGACAGATTTAGGAAGGCCAAATTGAATAAAAAAACTTTATCAAAGCTTTTACTATAGTATTCCTCAAAGGAATTGCCTCTGGGAATCTTGTTGACGCACACATAATGGTCAACAAATATTGGTTGCCTGACTTGGTCTTAGGTAAGGGACCAACACAATCTACCATAATTCTGC
>JAECUM010005790.1:0-18240 GCA_016617855.1 Megalonaias nervosa
AAGTGTGTACACATGGGTGAGGTCAGATAGGTATGTTGGACTGGAGCCCGTCAGTGAAACGTAGCACAGAGAACAAATTTTGTGTTTAATTCTGGATCGTATGGATAGCCAGTGTAGGGTACAGAGCAGGGGAGAGGCGTGCTCTGAGCGTGGTACTCTAAGGATGATTCGAGCAGCTGTATTTTGAACTTTTTGAAGTTTCTGAAGTAGATATTGACACGAACCAGACAGAATTGAGTTACAATAGTCCAGTCTTGAAAGTACTAAGGAACACACAAGTGTTTTAGTGGCATCAACTGAAAGATACTTGCGAATGGAGCTGATTCGTCTCAGCTCAAGATATGCAGCCTTGCATATGTTCATGACATGTTGATGCAGTGAGACAGTACTGTCAAGAGTGACACCGAGGTTTCGTACTGACTGTGCGAATTTAATGTTGGTGTTGCTGATATTTATTGTCTGAGGTAAAGGATGTGAATGAGAAAGTCTTTGTGTTGTGATCAGGATGGCTTCAGTTTTATCATCATTCATCTGCAGCTTGTTACATGTCATCCATGATTTCACATCGGAAATGCACCTCTCTACGCCTTGGATGGTAGCTTCAACTTCAGCTGGATGGCTAGATTTGTACATTTGGGTGTCATCAGCATACAATTGGTGAGACACTGGATGATGACCTATGACACTTGAGAGTGGTTTTGTGTATAGAATGAAGAGAACAGGTCCAAGAACAGACCCCTGTGGAACACCACAGCATAGTTCAACTGGGCTGGAGTGTTTTCCATTTGCGGACACAATTTGTGTCCTGTTGACCAAGTAGGACTTGAACTATAGTAAGGCCGTATCATGAATGCCAAATACATGCTGGAGACGGTGAAGTAATATATCATGGTCTATAGTGTCAAATGCTGCAGACAAGTCAAGGAGAGTGAGGACTGTAATCTTTCCGCCATCCAAAGCAGAGAGAAGGTCATTGACTACTTTCTGAAGAGTAGTTTCAGTACTGTGGCAAGGGCGATATGCAGACTGTACATTGCTAAAAAGACTGTTTGAATTCAGATGAGATACAAGTTGGGATAGAACAACTTTTCTAAGATTTTTGACATGAATGGCAGATTAGAAACTGGGCGGTAGTTCTTTAAATCATTATGGTCGAGTGTTGGTTTCTTCAGCAGAGGCTTTACAATGGCAGTTTTGTAAAATGATGGGAATTCGCCAGTTGAGAGAGAGGTATTAATAACATAAGTTAGTGAAGGCAGTATGGGATCCAAGCACTCTAGCAGCAGTGACGTCGGGATCGGATCCAGTTCACATGACTTTGGTGCACTCTTCATCACGATTGTACGTACTAAATCCATAGAGACAGGTTCAAATGCTGCTAACGGTTGCCGCTGAAATTCTGTATCGCAACTGTATGGTGACGACAAGTCAACTGAAATTGTGTTGTCAAGTTTATCTCTGATGGTTTGTACTTTGTCACGGAAGAAATTTGCAAACAGGTCCGGAAGGTCGACTAGAGAGAAGGTAGCTGGAAGTGGTGTACATTTGTTCCTTGACATCAGCTTGTTAGTAATCTCAAATAGCTCTTTGCAGCTGAACTTTCCATGATTTTAGTACTGTAGTGGGCTGATTTAGCTGCATGGACTATGTTTGTGACATTCTTCTTAGCGGCATCATAGATCTGCTTATGAATAGTGAGTCTGGTGGAAAGCCAAAGCCTCTCAGCTTTACGGCGGTCTCTTTTAGCAGTGCGATGCTGGTCCCTAACACTGCTATACCACGGAGAACACTTCTGAATTGCTACTCTGCACTTGGTTGCTGGGGCATGTACGTGTAGGCTCGTACAAATGTAACAGAAGAAAAGAGTGAAGTCAACAAGCTTTGTATATTTTAACAAAATAATTTATTTCTCTAGAAAACAATGTAAAAATTGGAAAATAGGACTTACGGTTTGTGAATATAATCCAAACTTTAATCCTAAGAATGAAAAAATGCAAGTCCTATCACTAAATAGTTCTATTAGAATCCAGGTTCGAATCTCGACGACATACAAATATGGAAGGCGATGACGTCAGATGTGATCCATGTACGAATATCAACAATTCCTCAATTGAATCCCAGTTTTTGTTTCCGAATAGTTCCAGAATAAATTTCCATGATTATCTTTCAGAATTTTTTATAAGAAAGTCAACTTGTTGAGTTTCCAGGAGAATAAATTATCAAATCCAAAAAACAGATGAAAAACAAACAATCTGGCAACAATTAAAAAAAATACCTTGTTCCTTCAAGATGTTAAAACGACTCTGACAGAAAAATATTAAGAATGCGTATTTAAACCCCCAAAACATCATTTCAAGTCTCGCGAGATGGGTCATGTGGTCTCTTACTACAAAAAATCTATCACGTACACCAGTGTAGCCCCACTTAAGAACCAATAATAAAGAAACGTTGTTTACACATAGTGATCACGCTATCAAAGTATGGCCCTGATACTGACCAATCATTTTAACTGCCTGTTTACGAACTTCCCAACCTAAGACGAACTAGGTTAACTAAAAATAATTCTCATGTAACACGTTTTACGTCTTAGATAAACAACATTTACAAAAAGAAAATATCGAATTACTGAAAAAGAATTTCGAATCCTTTCAATAATCATTACAATAAAATGTAATTAAACAAAAAATAAAATAAAAAAGAATTTTAAAACTAGCACAGAAGCAATTTAATTACATATACGTAACAGTGTTAAGAATCCAAATTCAAACTATATGCATGGAAACTCAAAAAGTAGTGAATCATTCACAAGAACGGATCCACGAATTCTCCAAATGGCATACGAAAAGGTGGGGAGAAAGAATTCGACAGAAGTGGTCAGCATGATGGCTGACGAACACATTTTTATGGCCCCTAAATCAGGTCAGTGGGCAAGTCCTCCAGACTTGCACGGGAAAATAGACGCTCCCGCCCCCCACGAGTCTTCCAGCTATGGATAAATAGTGTGATGTTAACACGGCATCACTGGGCGGAAGAACTTCCGAGACGAAGTCAACGGCCAGGCGGAAAGGCTGTCAGACAGCTCAACGGCTACGTGTTCATGACCAAGGCGAGCCACCTAGTTGGAGGAAATCGGCTGTGGTCAGGCCTGGAGATGGTTGGGCTCCGCCAGGCGTCAGCTGCCTTAAACACACCACATGAAAAATGACAACCATTACTCATCCCATACCGGCTCGGTCGTCTCCCGGGTCCACAAGGGCCGCGCCTTCCGTCGTGCATCAGGGCGGAGGTAGAAAGTATGCGACTGGTGCTCAGAGCAGCAAGATCAGTGTCAGGAACAACATCACCATTGGCACTTGGAATGTGAGAACACTGAGAGCAGCAGGAAAGCTTGAGGAGCTTACATATGAAATGAACAGATACCGCTGGAACATCCTAGAACTCTGTGAGATACGATGGAAGAACATTGGAGAAACAACTACTTTGGAAGGCCACAAACTGTATTTCAGTGGCAGAGGGGACAAACATGAGCAGGGAGTTGGGCTCCTTGTCCACAAGGACAGCGTGAGTACTGTCATGGGATGTCGGCCAGTCTCCAGCCGGCTCATCACCATCCGCCTCAGGGAAACTCCATTCAACATCACCATCATACAGGCATACGCCCCAACATCAGACTATGATGACGCAAATGTGGAAGACTTCTATGACCAGCTACAAGAAGTTGTGGATAAAACACCGAAGAAAGACATTCTGGTTGT
Organism: Megalonaias nervosa; assembly: GCA_016617855.1. Classification (NCBI taxonomy): domain Eukaryota; kingdom Metazoa; phylum Mollusca; class Bivalvia; order Unionida; family Unionidae; genus Megalonaias; species Megalonaias nervosa. Next base: position 3,756 of record JAECUM010005790.1, read on the forward strand.
GCAAGGCGATTGGAACCCCAAGATAGGTGAGGACGCTTGCATGAACTGGAAAGGAACATGTGGGCGCTTCTGCAATGCACAGACCAACGAGAGAGGCCTGAGGCTCCTGGAATTCGCTAGTTACAACGACCTTATGCTGGCAAACACCTTCGGCCACCACAAAGTATCCAGAAGATGGACATGGCACAGTCCAAGCGGAGACCATCACAGTCAGATCGACTACATCATGGTGAAGGGGCGCAACAGCAACGACCGAAACAGCCAGCGAGATCCTTGGTAGACATTGCCCAGTCAAGAAGCCTTGGGTCATAGCTGAGGTCCTGAACCTGTGTGACAAGAGGAGGGAGCTGAAAAAGAAAAAGAACGACACAGAAGAGGGAGAGCAGTACAAGACAGTCAACCGGGAAGTCAAGAAAAGCATGAAAAAAGCAAAAGAGAACTGGATAGAAGAACAGTCCAAAGACATTGAAGGAAACTTGAAAAGGAACAACAGCAAGAAAGCGTACCAACTGGTCCAAGATCTAACAAACACAAAACAACGGCGAGTTACCTCCTTGCAGGACAAAGCCGGAAACTGCCTCACAGAAGAGAAAGACATTCTGAAAAGATTGACAGAGTACTGCGCAGAACTTTACAACCACCGAGTCACAATAGATCCAGAGGTACTGAACGTCCCTCCAGCAACTAACAACGACAACCACCGTATCCTACGTGAAGAAGTAGAAGCAGCAGTGAGATCGCTGAAAAAAAGAGAAAGTCAGCAGGAGTGGACAACATCCCAGCAGAACTGGTCTCTAGCAGGGGGAGAAGCAATGATTAGCGCCCTCACAAACATCTGCAAAAAGATCTGGCAAACAGGAGTATGGCCATCGCCGTGGACTCAATCACTGATCATCACCATCCCCAAGAACGGCAACTTGCAACAGTGTCAAAACCACCGTACAATCAGTCTTATAAGCCATCCAAGCAAAGTCATGTTGAGGATACTGCTGAACAGACTAAAGCCACAGGCTGAAAAGATCATTGCCGAGGAGCAGGCAGGTTTCAGAGCAGGGCGCAGCACAACAGAGCAGATCTTCAACCTCAGGATATTGTGTGAGAAGTACCTCCAACACCAGCAAGATCTGTACCACGTCTTCGTGGATTTCAAGAAGGAATTTGACAGGGTATGGCATGCAGCCTTGTGGGCGACCATGAGACTGTACAACATCAATGCCAACCTCATTACAGTAATAGAGCACCTCTTTGACAACGCCACCAATGCAGTATACTTCAACGGCAGCATAGGGGACTGGTTCAGAACAACAGTCGGAGTCAGACAAGGTTGTCTGCTCTCTCCCACATTATTCAACATCTTTCTGGAGAAAATCATGGCTGACGCGCTTGAAAAGCATGAAGGGACAGTCAGCATCGGAGGCAGAACAGTCACCAACTTACGTTTTGCCGAAGACGTTGATGGACTAGCAGGAAATGAGCAAGAACTAGCTAGCTTAGTAGAGAGCCTCGACAAAACCTCTGCAGCCTACGGCATGGAAATCAGAGCAGAGAAGACCAAAATGATGACCAACAACACCAAGGGCATCAGCACTGACATCAGGGTCCAAGGTACGAAGCTAGAAACAGTCCAGAGCTTCAAGCATTTGGGGGCAATTGTAACAGATGAAGGATCGAAGCCTGAAGTACACTCCAGGATTGCGCAGACAACAGCAGCGCTGACAAAACTGAAGCCCATCTGGAGCGACAAGAACATCGCACTCAGTTCAAATGTCAGACTGACGCACTCACTGGTGATCTCCATATTTCTCTACGCCTGTGAATCATGGACCATAACAGCTGACTTAGAGAAAAGGATACAGGCCACAGAGTTGAGATGCTTCCGAAAGATCCTCGGCGTCTCATACAAAGACCGTGTCACCAATGGAGACATACGGAAAAGGATAAGACAAGCCATTGGGCCTCACGAAGACCTCCTGAGCACAGTGAAAAAACGTAAACTGCAGTGGTATGGGCATATCTCACGATCATCAGGACTTGCCAAGACAATCCTGCAAGGCACTGTACAAGGAAGAAGAAAGAGAGGCAGGCAGAGAAAGAGGTGGGAAGACAACATTCTGGAGTGGACAGACTTGACGCTGAGCGACTCACCGAGAAAGACGGAAAATCGAGAGGAATGGAGGAAGATGGCTGTCCGGTCTCATGCGGTGTCCCATCGGTCTACCAGATTAAGGGACTGATGATGATGATGATGATGATGATGATGATGATGATGATGATGATGATGATGAAATCAGGTCGCCAACTCCAGGATAAAATCCACAGAGAAAACAAAAAGAAAATACCTCAGAGGGTGCATGGAAATAATATTGCGGGCGAGATATTGACAATAATCGGAGAGCTACATGACAACCTTTTCGTCCAGAGAGTTACAATGACGAAAGGAAAACTGCCAATTATAATTTTATACACTGACGATCAAGTATTAGACTTGAAGGAAAACTGTTTGGGGGAGGAAGGCAGTGTGATCGGCATCGACAGAACGTTAATCTTGGTAAGGTGTTTTGAACAACAATGTGTTATAAGAACAGAAGCGTGGTTTGCAGAAAATCTAACCAGTATCCAATTTTTCTAGGACCTCTTTGTCTTCACTGGGATGGTGAGCAGTGTACTTATCACCGTTTCTTTTCACATGTTAGAGAAAAACTTGACTCACAAAATTTGACTTTTGGAACCGATGATGAGAAAGCAATAACAAATTCTTTAACAAACAATTTCCCTAAAGCAAATTGTCTGCTGTGTACAAAACATCTGAAAGATAACATTAGCCATTTTCTTCAAAAAACTGGTTCTGATGATAAAGAGAGGGAGAAGATTATAAATATAATCTTCAGTGAAGACAAAGACGACTTAGTTTTTAGTAAAGACAACCTCGAGTTTTCAAAGCGGGAAGACAATCTCTCTGTATATTTCGATAAATATCCGAGATTTTAAACATATTATGAAACATATTTCAAAGGTAAAATGTTAAAACATGTTTACCAACCATTAGAAGCAAATAGCATTTCTAAGTTATGGACCAATAACAATGCAGAATCCCTGAACAATCGCTTAACACAAGCCACTGAGTGGAAACAGCTAAAGCTCCCATAACTTGTAGACAGATTGTCTTCCGTTACAAAAACGCAGATCATAGACCTACTTCGAGCTTTGCATGGTGCTGGCAACTACAAGCTTTTTGGTCAGTCTCTTTCATTTCTTTTGAACAAACAAACCTGGCACTCAAAGAGTGTAACGGAGAAGGAAAAACATTTCAAGAAATTTCTTGCTGCTCCGATCGCCATAGTAGCTGAGTCCAGCTGTGTCCATTCATCAGATGGAACATACAAGTGCAAGCTACCGAAACAAACTGCCGGACGAAAACCGGGCCAACGGAAAAGACCAAGAGCTGAACGGACAACAAATACAAAGTACCGATAATCAATAAACATTTTCAAACATGTACATGTACCTGATTAATTAATTAATATATTGTGAAATAAATTATGTAAGATTGCAACTGCTTTTATTGCTAGCTGTATGACAGATACATCTGTATTTGGGAAATAAATGACTTTATATGATTTGAATAGCAGAAAGATTTAATAATTGCACCCTTGATCAATCAAATTAACGAGTTTATTTTAGGTATTAGAAATGGCCAACATTAACATTTAATACGCAATAATTAGGACGAATTAAAGTTATTTAAATTTTTGGAGATTGCATAAAATGGAACGAAACAAACTGCCGAACAAACTCAACAGCGGAAAATACAACTTGAATTGATGCAAATAAAGAAATAATTACCAGGCCTATGAAAATAAGACTGAAAATATCAGATAGAATAGAAACATCCGAGTATATTTGGGTATATTTAAATATATTTTAGAGCATTTAGATAGTATCGGCATATTTTAGTAGCGTTTAAATATCCTTTTTGGGAGGTTTTTGGAGGCAGCAGCAGAGAGGGTGAACAGACTCTAATTGGTTGTCCGTTATTTTCTCAAAATAAAGTTTCCTACAAAGGCTGAAAATACAAGGTCAATAACGCCAAACCAAAACCTCTAACCCGACCGAGAGTCTGTCTAAATTGTGTTAGTTCATTTTGTTATTTTATTTTTGACGCGCGTGTTTTCAGATTTTTATGCGTGTTCGTTTACGTACCCGGACACTCACTGTTAGCAGTCACCCTCTCTGCTGCTGTAGTGTCAACCAAAAATTTTATCGAGACTTATACGATAACTCGACCTAGGATCGTGTAAATTTATCGTGATAAATCCCCGTGTGGGGTAGCTTGTATTCGCGCAAAGAAGTTTTTAAACGTAATCAAATCCATATCCTCTGAACACCAAGTCTGATGAATACTTCGCAGAGTATGTGTATCGACTCCATTAAACACAACTAAAATAATACAGTTATCTCTGATCACTTTAGGTATTTGTGTATATCGTTGAGTAACATAAATCACGTCTGTGTTTTTGTGTCTGCCTCGAGAAAATATCCGAGCTGGATTTGATTGTTTGTCTAGCATCACATCATCGTATACTACGAGATGATTAATAAATCCATCGAGGTCATCTACAGATGGGGCTTCATCAATATCGGTGATAAAATCGATAATATCATTGCCGTCTTCATCCAATAATTTTGCATTTTCATCAAAATCTCTAAGTTCTTCATAACATCGCTGATCGTCTGCGGATGGTGCCACTAAATATAACTCATCCCACCTGAGCCATCTCATTATCAGATTAAGCAGCAATTGCGTCTTACCAGACCCAGATGGGCCAAGTATAATTGTTCTGATAGAATTTGTTAGTGCTGGATGATACTTGACTGGCTCTTGTTTTCTTGTTGCTGGAAAGTCAATAATATTCATGTTGTACAAATATAATAAATAATATGAATTTATGTTGTGTTCGATGCAGAGCGCCCACGTCCACCAGTGGATTAACAACAATAATAAAAAAAAATAGCAAGCGCGCATTTACAGGCAAGAGTGTGAAATGTGGTACAAGCAAATACAAATTTATTTCATCTCGCACGAAGACAGGTGGTGATGTCATTGCTTCACTGGGAAAATTACCAGGAGCTCCATGGGCTAAATACCCTGGTGAGAAACAACTGCTTGGCTATAATTACTGTGGTCCTGGAACTCGACTTGATATTCGACTTGACGAACAAGATCAACCAAGACCCGGTGGGTATCCAATAAATGCGATTGATCAAGTGTGTCGCGTTCATGATGTTGCGTATAAAAATAAATATTTACAACAACGACATATTGCAGATGTGAAGTTGATTCATGCGTTCAGTTCCATAAAAAATAAATCTGTCAGAGAAAAACTTGCTAGCTTCCTAGTAAAATCTGCAATGACAGGTAAACTAGTGCTAGGGGCTGGTAATTAATCAACTGATTATTATCATAATGATGAATCGGTTTATTATAGCCCATGAGGATATTGGAGGGGTAGAGCAGCGATTAGTAAACTAGCTGATGCAGCAGGTTTCTCACGAGTAGTAATAGGAAATGAAGTTTCTAGCCCAGAGACCCCTTCCTCCTCCAAAACATATTTTTAACAAAATATGTTTTGTCGGGGTAAGTGGTCTCTGATCTAGAAACGACTCATTTCCTATTACTACTATAACACTATACGTAATTCCAGAATGATTCATCACGTAATTCCAGAATGACTCATCACGGAATTCCAGAATGATTCATCACGGAATTTCCAGAGCATTCTGGAACACATATAACTCTGTCAGGCAAAAGATCGCGAAATTTCCAGAATGACTCATCACGGAATTTCCAGAATAACGCTATAAAAGGCAGCCAGAATTTTTCTTTGTGGTCATTCTGCAAGTGGATCTGTACGTGAGCAGGTAAGTAAAACTATTGTTTGAGATTATTTTCTTTCTAAAGTTTGGTCAAAATTTAATACCCTATCATCACCATACTTTTTTGATAATTATTTTCATACTTGTTAACTCTCATTGGTAGAATATTTGTTAACATACTGTCAATAATACGGAACTCGATTATTAAATCGTCCATATCATATTTTATGCCTCGCAAGTAAGATCGTATTTGATCAAGCAATTTTTTTATAGTGATACTTGCTGTTTTACAAGCATTTTTTTAGTCTCAAGTCGAGGCTCAATTTTCTTACACGCTGTAGCAAGAGAAACACCAACACCAGATATTATTAATAAAAACGGATTTAAAGATGCCCCACTTGAAATTATACCAGAGCCAGTTATTAGCAGTGGTAAATATGATATTATTCGAAGTATTTTACTATAATACTTGTAACATTGTTTTACACACCAAAGTTTTTTTTATGATAATATCTATAATATTGCATTAGAGCGTCCACGTCCTGTTTGGGAATTTCCTCTGAAATATGATTGAAATCGTCGATCTTGTTTTATTATACAATATTTGTTTACGTTTTTACACAATATCAAAAACTGTAGCACCAACAATTGAATCAAGAAATTCATGAAACTTATTATTGTTAGGATCAGCTATAAAATCTCTATACTTGTCATAAACATCGTACGAAGTATTCTTATATCGTTCATCTGTCAATACCTCATTTTTCTTTAACCAACTGCTGGAATCAAACGTGTTTTCTACTTCACGTTCATAAAAATCTGTTTCATTCACCAAATTACCGTATTCTCCTTCTATTTCATCAATAAACCCAAGTACCGAGCTTATTTGATCCAACGTAAAATTTTTAAGGACAAGATATTGTCTGATAATTGCATATGCGACTACGAAATTTATCAGCATTAAGTTTTGGAGTGATTTTCGTCCAAGAAAGGTAATACGAGTAAAAGCATTTACTCTGAGCCATAATTTTTCGTATTGTTTTGTAAATATTTTCTCCACTTCATTGTAATAAATTCGTAATGACAATTGTTTAGAGCGATGGAAGTGATGGAAGTGAAACATCGTCTCCATCACTTATGTCGTATTAAGAATTAAGCTTTGCTTCAAATATTGTTTGATTGACTTCTTCAAAAAACTTTTCTCGCTCATAATCGTCGAGGTAGCTAATTTCATCGTCAAAAATTTTGATTATCTTTAGAGATCTGTCAACAATAATTGGATCAAATTCTGGGTCTTTTTTTACACATCATTGGTAGAAGTGCGTTCGAGTATGCTTTTATAATTAACTCCGTATCCGCTGTCATGGTAACGACTTTAACTAGGGTTTCCTTGTCGTGGTAGTACATACCGAGATACTTAAAAATTTCTCGTTTTAAAAAAACTATTGTATAACTCCTTGTTCCTTTTGATTCGTATTATCCTAGATCCAGCTAGTTTGTTGAGACGATCATAGTTATCGTTTATTCGTTTTTCCTCCTTTGCTATTCGTCTTAATAGGGCTTGATTGTATTGTCAAATCTATATTTTTAAAATCAAGCTCAAGCAATATTTTTTAAAACAGGATTTTAACTTGTTTTTGTTCTTCTAAACAATCATCAGGATGACAGTATCTGCTTATAATATCAAAGTTTTCTATTGCTTTTATTAGTTGTGGTCCTCGCATATATATAACAAGAACAAAGTTTTTTTCTTCATCTGATAATGGAGAATTTATCATTGTAATTGTAATTTTTTTGTAGTATTTATCACACGTGCCGCTAGTGATTTATTTCCAACATATTTTTGTGGGTTAAAAATATTATCATAAAATTCTCTTGCAACGGTTATAACTGGTGGTTCTGACATTATTTTATAACATTAGAATAAATTTGATCATCAAGTGTGTATATTTGAAATGCTGTCAATCCTGGAAACGGATGTTCGGCAACGACAACATAAACTCGAAAATACAAGTACTTGTTGACAGTCTTTTCTGTTGGAATTGTAAAGTATTGTGCTGTTGAAATATACGTGTTCTCTGTGCTATACAATATTACCCAGTCGGTATCATCGTTTGATCCTTCCAATCGCCAATTATAAATTCGACCAACACTAGAGTTTAATCGATCTCGCAAATGAAATTGCCAAATAGCAACTGCAATGGGACATTTAATTTTAATCCAAAAGTTTTCAACTTCTCCGTTAGTAGTCCATTCTTGTCTATCAGAGAAAGCGTAATGAGGATAATTTTCAAGATAATATGATGATACGCTTACCTCAAACCCAACTCGGCTATCAGTTGCCTTAAAAGTGTTGGAATATATCCAACAATGTTTTTAGTTCGTTTTATACCACCAGATAGACTGTCAACGTACTCTTCATTTGTCAGATCATTAGGGTTAACTGGAACATATGTCGTTCTTATTTTGTTATTTCTTATATTTATGTTACCTCACATTGGTCCACCAGATCGTTTAAAATACGGAGTGAGTTCTTCTTTTAACTAAGCATAACTATAGCATCAGTATCATTAGCTGGTGGTGAGGTTGTCGGTAATCTAGTTATTTTTGAGCTATTGCTCATTACAAGGTTACCTGTCATTATATTGCCAGCCTTATTAAGCTTGTTATCATCAATGGATTTTAGTTGCGTATAACTCACCGTTTGTGTATTATCAACTTTTGCTGGTGGATACGCAGTTTTCATCCCAATGATTTTTTTACTCGACATATTAATATTGCCTGTGACCGTTCCACCTGTTTTGTCAAGCTTGTTATCATCAACATATTTCAACTGTAAATAACTTACCGCTTGTGTATTCTCAACGGAAACAGATCCCGTAAGTGCTTTTCCAAACTTTGTGAAATAGGCCATATTATGTAAATTATATAACATAAAATTATATAACAACAACGGTGAAGTCAACGATATTAAATTTTGACACCGAACGGTTAATCAAACATAAACATAATAACGAACTTCCAGATTGTCATTATCTTATTGTTGGTCGTACAGGCTCTGGTAAAACAAATTTATTATTAAATCTCTTACTCAACGATAACTTTAACTGCCATAAGGTATATATCTACAAAATTAACCCACAACAGGATAAACACAAATTATTGAGCGAGTACAATGATAAACTTCGTGATGAGCTTGACGCTGGTGATGATATATTTTTAATAAAACAACCAGAGGAATTAATTCCAGTTGACGAACTTGATTCGTCCGAGCATAAAATAATTGCATTTGACGATATCCCGCTAAACAACGAGGAGATGAATAAGATTAAATCTTATTTTTCATTATCGCGTAACAAAAAATGCAATTCGATTTATCTCGCGCAAGGATTTTACAACGTTGATAGATTTATTAGGCGAAATACGAGATGTTTTATATTATTTCCTGGACTAGATAATATTGATGAAAGAAATATTGCAAACGAGCAATGCGGTGATGTAACAAAAGATAAATTTATTGAATTATATCATCAAGCAACTAAAGACAAATACAAACTCTTTTTAATTTGATAAACTAGCTCGTGATTCAGCTAAAATGTTTCGTTGTTGTATCGACACATTTCTATAGACGAATTTTATACAGCGTATAAAAAATAAATAATGGACAAACATGAAAAAAAATTGAACTACTAAAGAAGTTTATTAAAACTCGAGCTGCTTTTAAGAAAAAAGTGGAAGAGGCACGTCAAGGACAACGTCTTGTAGAAGAAGAAATCACCAAACTTTTTAAACCTGTTACCGAAGCAGTGCTTGGTAAACAACCAGAAATATCAGCATTATCTCCAGAAGAACTAAAAAAAAAAGTACAAGAAAAAGGTTTGTTAGGTTTACTAGGAGAAAGATCAATAGAGGAAACTAAAAAGAATTGCAGAGGAACTTGTTAGAAATATTGCTGATCCTGCTGCACGACAGGCTGAATTTGACATGTTAATAAACAACCCTCTTGCGCTACAACATGCTATTGCAAGATTGACGGGTAATGCAGCCGAGTTAAGGAAGTTGGTGCAAAATTTATCAGAGCAAACTAAGGAATTAGTTGAGAAACAAAAAATGGTAACTGAAGCTATCATGGAAATAATGCATATCGAAAAGCAGATAAGATTTTATAGAATAAAATGCACGTGCTGAAATATTAGATGAAGAATATAATAACTTTATCAGTAGATATAATATCGAAGACATTAACAAACTTCGAGATTGGCAAGAAGAAGAACATCAAAATTTAACAAAAAAATCAACAAAAATTATAGAATCTGGTTTATATTCTGATGAAAGAATAAAAAAAAGAGATGAAAGGAATTTATTAAAAACATATGATTCTATAAGAAAAGGAATTATTGCTGAAATAATGTTTAAAACAACAGGACAGTATCGAAATAAACCAGGAGGTTATAGAGGTTATAGAAAGATTGGACTTTTAAACGAGTATTTAATAGGTACGAAAGCGAACGAGAATGAAGATTACCAGAGGAAACCACTGGATCTGGCGTTAAAAGTTTTACATCAAATGCCGAACTGGTTGGCATACTTATGTTATTAATAACATCAAAAGAAGCTGGAAATGAAAGCACTGAAATTGACAACGAAATTGTAGATATATTAGATAATCTTAGATCGAGCAGATTACTGACATCAGACGAGTATGAAATTTTGCATAGCGATCTTATCTAACAACTTTGATATGTCAACAACATTATTACTCGACGACTCGTCACAAACAACGAGTGACAGCGCAAATTTTTCTGTCAACTATAATCCACCAATAATACTAGATCTGAATAAACAGTACGAAATCGGATTAATTTCTGTTACAGTATGGCATTCTATGGCAAATGTAAAATTAAACGTCAATGATGATTTTACATTTAATACTGGTACTTGGGTATCAGATAGAATACCACAGGGAGAGTATAATGTAACTGATCTCAACAAAATGATAAGAGAGTTGATAACAAAATACACTGCCGCAGACAATTTTGAATTAACTCCAAACTATAATACGCTACGAGCCAGAATCACATTTTTAAAAAAATTGATAATCGATTTTTCACCAGCGACTAGTATTGCATCATTATTAGGTTTTAAAAACCAACAATACGGCAGTGTTACAGAATAAAGTATATCGTATGATGGAGATTTACCAGTTAACATAACAGAAGTAAATACAATTTTAATCAATTGTTCTATTGCACTAGGATCTTATTCGGCGTCAGGGAGCCAAGGTCAAACTATTTATAGTTTATCACCAGATGTTCGTCCAGGATCACTGATCAAATTACTCCTAGACAATTGATATACTATCCGATTAATCTTGAAAATCAAATAACCAGCATAACAATGCAACTAACAGATCAATCAGGACGACAAATAGATCTTAACAATGAAATTGTCACGTATTATTTACACATATGCGCGATCACTTCGTGATTGTAAGCGTATATTTTGTAAACCTAATTTAATAACAAAGATAAGACAAAAAAAAGTTTATAGAAGAAAAATTGTAGGTAGATTTTTGGGGAATATATTTACAAAAATAGCTGAAAACATCCCAGGAATTGCGCGTAAAGTAGCACCAATTGCACTTGACGCAGGTAAAACTATTGCTAGCGCTGCTGGCACTGCAGTAGGACAAAAGATCGCTGATAAAATTAAAGGCAGCCCACCTTCAAACGCGGAAATAAAACGAGCAATATCAGATATTGCACCAACGAAAGAAACAGAACGAGCTATGATAGCTACAACAAAAAAATTACTGTCACCACGTAGTGAAGAGGTAATGCGCAAACAAAGTCCAGTCCAGACACAGAAACTATATAGCAGACAAAACTTTATAGCATATATACAGCAAACATGGAAAGTAAGAAGATCGTTGGCCACGATCACTGGAAATAGGGATTATCTTATGTAATTATCCACAGATAAATATGTCAATGGGTGATAGTACAAAACATATAATAAGTTATCAGTTTTATAGACTAAAGCTATCAAGTATTGGGAGAGGAAGAAATAAGGGGCCTGTATATACAGGAACCTCAGAGAACGATTCATCCAAGAAAGTAGCAAATTAAGAGAAACTACCGCAACAAAAACGATCATATAAATACATTTTCTTTTCAAACTTCTTTTTGATTATTTATGGAGAAAACAACACGTAAATATCAGAGGGTGGGAACACGAACACATAAAAGCCTTTGAATGTTTCGAACAAAGAGCCTTGGAGGGGGGGGGACCACTCCAGGCCAATAGCTAATAATATCTAAATGTCGAAGGTGTGCCCACAAATAAAAATTAACATTATTCTAGAATACAGATATCTGCAATTAAGTAGGCAAATTAGGAACATATATGTCGTCCCGGATTCTGTCGATAATTTCCGAGCTAATGGTAATTGGAGATGTTTGTTACGTTTCGTACAAAGAATTTCTAATTGCTTTAGTGATTTAACGTATTTCATTTTAACCCAAACTTAACTTTGCAATGAATTTAAAAATCTCCTTAGTTGTAAATTTATTACGTGCTTGTTTCTGGACAGTATTTGGGTGTATTTGGGTATATTTTGGGGTATATTTGGGCAGTATTTGGGTGTATTTTAGTAAATCGTGCCGCCGATGTCCAACTTGCCGCTAGAACGTGATTCTCAAAAATTTCCCTAGCACATAGTCTGTTTCTAAATTCTTTCGTAATTTTGTTCCCATAAACGAGAAGTTGTAAATACATTATATCTTATTCATTGTTGGTTCTCTTCAACATAATAGCTCATCTTTTTTATAAAATGCTGAACTTTACTAACTTTTTACGATACCATTTTAGTTTGCTTAGTATCTCTTGCTATTTATTGGCATTGTTACGTTGAATTTTGTAAAACCAACTATAAACCTGACATAATTACTCGACCGAAATGCTGACAGAAACAGTCTTAAAGTAATGTATTTCATTTCCATAGCCCGATGGATAAACATTACATCTTTTCAAAGCTATGCGCAGAATAAGCCGACATACGAAAACACAGGAGTGGTATCCGGTGTGTCCAAAATTAATATTATTTTGAACAGAATATTCTGATGACAATTGCCTCTTTTCAAATGGCATGCATTGCAGTATTTTATTTTCGTCAATCGGTCGAATTCGGTATGCGTTTTGCTTCAGTATTGGTGACGGAAACCTTAGGTGCGCAAAAATGCCCGACAGCATTGTACATGGCAGAGTTATCGCACACGTTGGAAATTGAAGATAATTAAGTAAGCAAGTGAGTAAGTAAGAGGTTTTGTATCAGTCCCATTAGTGCCTTTACAATGAGAATGTTAATAGGGATATTTTATTTTAAAATCTTTTTCAATACATTTGTGACAAGGATTTTTTATAATAATGTATTTGATATATTAGATGGGAGACCTAAAGATGTGTCAGGTTTCTGCAACTATTTATCGGCAAAGTTAGCAAAATTAAAGGACAAGTTAATTGGTCTTTTTTCACTTTCATCACAGTTTCAACTTAATTTTAAGATAGGTGGTGAAGTTAAATCTTACAAAATGTTTTCTAAGTACATGTAGTATGTTGCATAAATTGTATTAATGACTGTTAATATGATTTTTCTATCTTTCCTAATTATTATAGCAATGATAAAAAAAACTTTGAAACTTTTTATATTGGTTAAATTTGGAAACAATTTTTTTTATAATTAATTCATTTTGATTTACACAAATAAATAATAAATTTGTTCAGATACCGCTCATGAATTTATCTAAGAAACGAATTATACTTTGTTTGATATAAACATACTAAATGAATTACGCTGCTTTATAAAGAACATTTTTAAGTTAGAAATCAAGTGCAGAGGAATGATAGGCAAGACCTATGTTTGTAACACAGTTGAAGAGAATAAAAATGACTGAACGAAATTATGACAACAGTTACATTTTAATATTGTATTGACTTCTGATAGTAACTGTAGCAACTGCATAGTCCCTATTGTTTCGCAAATCATTTTAATACCTTCACAAATATACCATCTGCTCTCTTAGAGAAATTATAACAAACTTAAAGTTCATTTACAACTGACAGCCATTTTAAAGACTTTTACAGTGTAAGAAATATTCAATATTACACATGACAAGTTCAATCTGCAAATGAAGACCGTGTACAACAGTTATGACTAAATCATGCTCATAAAACTTGTTATGAGAAATGTCCATCCTACAATTCATATCAGCAGTTTCAGAGTTTTATACACTAACGTGTTTTCAAACCTTTTTAACAAACCAACAAAATATTTGTATAATGGAGACTCTTTTTGTTTGACATCCTTACCCCTGTATTTCACATCTTGGATTGAAGTATTGTTACAGCAATACAGAATTTTCCTTGATGACTAGATGTGCTATTGATATAGTACCTTAATGGGTGTGAATTGCAAGTAAAGCCTACATTCTTGTTATCTTTAAAAGATGTGGCATAGATAATGTGCAGGAAGCCAATAATAGATTCACAGTGTATGCTGAAACACAAAACTCATAATAATTTAACAATAAATCAATGAAAACATTGATTTTAC